>LPNX010257770.1:5025-72345 GCA_001517045.1 Pseudotsuga menziesii | reverse complement strand
GATAACACTAAGATCAATCTTTGGTAAACAAATATAAGTGGAGATCAATATTGGAGTTATGCCTTTGACTTATAGTCAATAGCACTCCTAATGATTCTTGAAACAAACCTTATATTAAGGAGTAATGTTATGTTTGAATTAGTGTTATGTAAAATCAACGCTGGTAAGGTCATTATGCTTAGTTCAAATTTTTGCAAGTAAATGTTAGGTAGTATTTCTACACAAGCATAATTCTTACAAATGCTTTAAGTCAACAGTGTTATAGTTGGGAGACTTCTTGAAAGTTAGTAATCTTTTGGTTTCCATAAAGGACCAAAACTCTTAATAAATTAAACCAATGTTTAGACTAGACTTGGTAAATATAGGGTAGTAAGACTATCCAGGGTTTAAGGTAAAATTACTTAGTAATATTATTAAGTGATATGGAAATGTAATTTTTCTACAATATTTGTGACATGATGAAACTTGGAAGATCGAAATTATAGCTTGATGACTATTAGTGCAAGTAGACATTTATAACTATTTACAAATAATAAGCTGATAATTATTCTCTACTAGAGAAGAATTAAAAGTAGAGCTAAGTGATCTATTGTAATCTTTTTCTTTGAAGGCCTTAGACTTATATTCATGCTTATAAAGAGACACTTTAGATACTAGACATAGCAATAGCAGTAAACTCTTGCTTCAGTAAAAGTGTCTTTATATTAAATTATGAGCTCTATGCTCGTCAGTAGATCTTGTGAGTAACTTGGCTTATATCTTTAAAGACGAATTCTTAAGTAGAAGTCATGCTGGTGAAAGACATTAGTATGTCAAGGATTTTGGTATTTACGACTAAGCTTAAAATATTGTCATAGATGCAAAAACAACAAAGAAAGTTACTTTACCTCATAGTAGCCTTGAACTCTATTAATCAATCTATACTCTAGCATTGTATATATGCTAAAGAAGTACATCTAGATTTAACGCAATAACAAACTCCTACTTGTTCAAAAATTTACCTGTTGAACCTGTAAGAACCAGAAATCCAGCTAAGTTGGCAATTGCTAAGTAAGCCCCAGTTTAGAACATAACTTCTCACCTACTTGACAAAATCAAATCATCAGTATAGCTAGAAGCAACTAAATGTAGATCATATACATAACATATCAAAATTAAAAGGTATTTTTTTGTTTGTGTTTGAAGTTAATCACTACATATTGTTAACCATTTCCATTTTTTCGCTAACCACTAGTAGTTATTAAACTGCAATTTTAGGCATTTTATGTTACATTAAAAATTTTAATTTTTTGTGAAAATTTGGGGTACTGACATTATGTTACTCCAAAACTTGTCAAAAGTTGTTCTCATGGAAAAATAAAACATAATTGTTCTTAGCTAGTTTAGTCATCCATAGGAAAAAAATAAAGTGGATGAAGTATTGATGGAGGGCCCCATAGAGTTGAACGAACTCTTAAAAAAGTAGATTTGAATGTCCTACCATTATGATATTATGATGCTGTTATTGGTATAGATTGGTTGGAAAAGAATAGAGCTAAGACATGTTGTTGTAAGAAGGTCCTTGAATGAGTAAATGGGGAGAGAAGGATAAGAATGGTGATAGGATTCCTAAGCAAGTTTCAATAAGGAAAATTACAGCCTTGCAGTTAAGGAAGTTTTAAAAGAAAGGTTTCCAACTATATGCATTCCATATGAGTCAGATTCATTAGAGGAAAAAGACCCAAGTATAAAATATTATTAATTATTGCAAGAGTTGAAATATGTATTTCCATATGAAGTTCCAGGACTACTACAAAAAAAGGGACATTGATTTCAAAATCAATCTTGTTCCAGGGGAAACATTAGTTTCCAAAGCTCCTTATTTAAAACGCACACCAAAATTAGTAGTGTTAAAAATGGAGCTACTAGAATTAATGTACAGGAAGTATATCACACCAAATGTGTCTCCTTAGTGAGCATCAATGATATTTGTCAAGAATAAAGGTGTAAATTTAAGGATATGTATTGATTACAGGAAACTAAATAAAGTGATAGTTAAGAATGAGTACTCATTGATGATTTGTTTGATCAAATGAAGGGAGCCAAAGTGTTTTCGAAGATTGATTTGAGATTTAGTTATCATAACGTGAGAATAAAAGAATAAGACATTCACAATACTGATTTTTGGACAAGATATGGCCATTATGAGTTCAAGGTGGTGCCATTTGGTCTCACCAATGCACCCACCACATTCATGTGTCTTATGAATAATGTTTTTAGAAAGTATTTGGATGAGTTTGTGTTAGTTTTCTTGGATGACATTCTTGTTTATTCAAAGAATGAATAAGATCATGAGGAACACTTAATTCTTAGTGAGCACAAATTGTATGTAAAGATAAGCAATTGTGACTTCTATCAAAGAAGAGGTCATGTTATTTTAGGGGTGAAAGCACGAAGTTGGGAAACAATTTCGTGACAATTGTCTTTTTTTGTTATAATTTCTAGTTTCTTTGTCGAGAAAAACTTCAACATATTTTTTCGGCCGAGAGTTGTAATATTTCTCGGACGAGAAATTAACCATGGCTAAAATTCTCTCTTCCGAGAGTTCTTCCATAGTTAGATAATTTTTTGGCCGAGGATATTAAAATTTATTGTCTGAGTATAACCATATTTTTAATATTAAACTCTTAGATATGTTCCTTGGCCGAGAGTTTATATGCTTTTTAAACTCTTGGCCGAGAAATGTTTAACTATATAAATGCAAACCCTCTAGTTTCTTTCTATGTGATATGCAAGATGTTTTTCTCCGATCCTCTATTTTTTTTATCTGGTTCTCACCTCTTGGTTGCTGGATGATCTAATTTCTTGCTTTTCTTTCCTGTCATGCCTGGTAAACCTGCGATGTAGCTTTTAACACAAGTGCCAACAACTATTCGTTTGTTTTATTATCCTTCCTTCCATGTAGTTGTGAACATAAATGCCAACAACTATTTGTTTGACCATCCATCTGGACTGGTATTAGAGTGCCTTGCTCTCTCTCAATAGGATCTTGTCCTTGTCCATATGCCCAATTTGATAGTTGATGCCAATCTTTTGAGAGAACAGTCGTTGTGTGCCATTGTTCAATGGCAGTTTTTTTCTGTCGTTCAAAATTAGAGGACACTGAAACATCGAAGGGAAGGGAACGACCATGGGAACGAAGGGAATGACTTGTCACATGCGAAGACAAAGGGAACAATCATGCTAAGAGGACCGCTAATTCAAACCCTTTCTTTGCACATATGTGTAACCAACACCAATTCGAATCATGGAAATACTGAAAGATTTACTGATGGTGACTAATGTATTTCCAAAATCTATCATCATAATTATATACAGATAAATCCTCCATTGGTGTGTCATGAGGAACTAGATCTAGCTATGGAATGTTTGGTTTTTTCTCAATATCATGAATGCAATCCTTGATATTTTCTTGCTAGTTGTCCAATTTGATTGGTACTTATGTCAACGTGCCCTATTGAGGAATCGACACTGAACTTGGAATATCTTGTGTCTTTCTCTGTTTGGACATGCTTCATGTGGTTCTTTGAGAAATGGGAGATAATTGGGGCTTCTCCTTCTTAGTTCTCCTCTTACTTTTAGTTTACATGTGGAAGTAATGAAACGTTCATGTTTAGGGGTGCAAGGTTCTTAATAACATTACAATGTGTGGCTTGTTCATTAACCCTGGTATCCTATTTTTTAGTGACTATTTCAATTGTACCTTCGCCAAACCTATTATGGCTCAAAAATTTCTCCCAAGCATCATTCCTAATTCTTAATTATTCAGTGATCAAGACCTTAATCAACTTGTGATGGTATAATTCCTAGTGTTCCATATTATATGTTGGGACATTTTATTCAGTATTTTCCAGAGATACCATATAAAGTTAAGCTTGTTATCCTTGAAATGGAGAAACAATTAGATGCGATAAAGGAATACAACTGTATACTTTCCCTCGTATGTTATATATTTTTGTAAGAAGAATAGAGGGATCAACCATTCATTCTTGATCCACATTTGTGGTATGCCTTTAGACCAAATTACTTGTTGGTGTTCAAGCTTCAGGAACCTACCGCATACTTTGTTTCCTACTTGTTTTTAAACAAACTCTCCCTAATGGTGGGTAGCCCCATGGATCGAGCCATTATTTTATCTGATACAACCATCACCAAGTCACTAATGTGAGAATTTTTTTTGCAAACACTTGCGTCACTCTTTCATTATTCCCTTGGAATTTGGAAAGAAAAGACACCATCTTGTAGTCTTGAAGAGGGATATGCAAGAATGGAATTCTAGTGAATTTTCAAGTGCATCCATAGGTCTAAGTTTTAACCTTACTATCACCATTTTCCTTGTTTTATAGAACATTGGAGTGATCACGATGTGGTTTTGGTAATTTAGCCAATAATAAATGGAAGGGTTTTTTTAGATGGGTGGTATGAGAGGCGTTGGTTCATGAAATTGTTTCAAATCCTTACTGTGATTCAAAATGAGTTGCAAGGTATGATGTTGAAACATATTTGTAGATAGGGGTTCAGTCATTGTCGACACCCAAAACAAGACTATCTCCTTGAGCACCGGCCCAGATAGGTTTTACCCTGTCCAGCAACACCTTTAGAGTAGATGAAGTCTCACCTGAGATGTTCGAGGGAGAACTATAGAAACCAAGTTTCCATAGTAAGAAGGAGGATTGCACATCTAATTTCAAACTTATAACATTATAATTTAGAATATCCAAACATTAACAGATTCATATTATCATTCAGTGGATCAGATCAACATACTCAAATCGCAGTCTAAACATCGGTGCATAAACAAATCTATCAATATAGAAACATTCGTAATAGGAAAACATTGCATCATACAGAGATAAACATCACAATGCAATATTCATCTACATTCACATCACAGAAAACAATAAGATGCAAAAATACACAATGTTTCTATCCAATCTCCATCATGTCATATTAATCTTCGTAAAAAAACACAGGTTCCCCAAAATAGTTCCTCAATTCCTCTCTTACAAAGGTTTTATCTCCACATTATTAAAGAGCCAAATATTATAAACATTTACAATCCTAGATCTACTTATAAGCTTGCACCTTTACATCGGAGGTCCACTTAAGTCAACTTCCTAACTACCTGGACCAAAATCTACAAAACAATGACCAAAATCCACATAATATGGTCAAAATATATAAAATATGGTCAAAATCCTTAAAATATAACCAATTCGCCTTGTGCGAAAACTTTGACATTTCTACGAAATATTCATCCTTACGCAACATCCTCAATGTTGTGTAACTAACTATCCTCAAAAATTCCTGCCAACAGGCCCCCAACACAATCTTGTGGCTCACCCTCAAGCCACATCAGCTGGAAATAGTGTAATCAATGAGCTTTACCGTGAATTCCTCATACTGTTGGGTGATCTCTTTAACATGCTCCTTGATCTTCTCACTTATTTCCTAGCTTTCTGTTACTTCACTCACCAGTGGATGCTTAACGATCTTTGTAGTGACATCCCTTTGGCCATCCTGAACTTTTTGCAACACTGAAACTTCCTTCACTAGGAGTTGTGCTCCAATGTCCTGGAATTCATCCAATTGTTCTATGCCCCTCTGTTGACACTCCCTTTCCTTTGCAATGCGTTGTTGTAAGCCCTTCAACTTTGCTACTTTTGTGATCTTCACAGCTAGGGGCATCACTTTAAGCGATGTCCTTAGTGTAGCCAACTGTCCATCAGCTTCTTGCAACTGCGTGGTGAGTTTCTCCAATTGAACATCCTAGACTACACTTCATGAAAAATGTGTAGTCGCATCTGTGACTCATCTGGATTCTTGCTCCATTTATTTTAGCTACATCGTTAATTCCTCAATGGTGCTTTTCTGTTCTGTAGCCTGCTCTGGTGGTGTGCCTGGATTCACCAGATCATGCAGATCTTCATTGTCGCGCTTAAGTTGTGCAATGACGAATCCAAGATGCCACCCTTTCGCATCCACATACATATTTGTAGTGATTTATGGTACTTCTTGGAAAGCTACAGAAACTTCCTTCTCCAGCCGCACCTTTCCATCTGAGAGTTATGCTTTCTCCACCATCAATCAATCCTACTCATTCTTTAGGTCCTCAATTTCCTTCCTTGCCTCTGCTTCTTTTTCTTGCGACCTCAAAATGTGGTCACCACTAACTTTCTCCTGGTCAACTAAGTCTTGAGTCACAACCCTCTGCAGGTCAACCAATTTCTATGTTGACAGTTCATTGAGTTCTAGTAGGAGGTCCTAAAACTATGGAAGTGGGGTGTTGACATCCATTTTGTTGGTCTTGATTGCATGTAGCGGAATTTGAACATTCCTTATCTGCTTCTCAGTGCTGATCACCCCAATCTTCTGTGACACACCCTCCTTGGGTACCCTGTTCAAAACTGCATCAATCAATGAATTAAGGTGAGTGTTTACCTCACCAAATCCATCAGTCTCCTGCTTATTCAACTATTTTACCATGGCATCAGTCGCTGTGGTGATCGTCGCAATAATACATCTAACTTGGTCCTCGATCACTGTCGTTGCACTGTTGGATGTGCCCTTTTCTTGTCGCTTATTTGTTCAAGATTAATCGAAATACCACACTGCCTCTGAGTTATTTTGGGTCCTTGTCAACGGTTCTTATAACCTGTGCTCGCTATGTGGGTCTTGTAGAGGATCCACCGGAGTATCGGCTGGTGCACATGTTGACACTTCCTTTGCACTAACAGGATCTCACCACTCCATAGGCCAGTCATCTATAATTGACTCTAGCTATGCATTGAATTTTACAGAGTGTGGGAAACCACTACTTATCTGTGTCTCTTCTTTCCTTCACAAGAATGGAATGTGGCCCTATCGAAAACCAAAAAAAAAATTGGTATTTCGCCACCGCCTCTTTTGATAACCATAGAACATTCACGGTTGTCGCCCGTAGTGCCTCCCAATACAGCTAGAATTGTATTGTGCAATCCTTGAGCTGTTTTGACTCCTTAATATACCACAAGTTCAGGTATCGCGCTACTTTTCATATCTTGACCGCCTCAACGTCTAGGCCCTAGTAGTGTTCAGGATCCATCCAAGCAACTAGCAGTACAAGAATGAGTAGCTAGCTATAAGTAAATGGTCGCTGCCCTTCCTGTACTGTGAGCACATAATCTGTCAAATGGTTCATAAGGAACAAAGATCAGTTCATCTGCACACCTTGTACGCACTGTTCTGTGCACACTATGACCCCGAAATTGCACTGGTTGGGTCGGTTCTTTATGCCCACCTTGCTAGTCAGAATCATTGTTGCGATGAAGACATCCTGCTCATTAATGACGTGTACTACATATGCGCACCTATCGCGCTGCAATTTATATATATTCTTCAAATTAACTTCCACTTTCTTATTGTTGTCCTTCCCCCAAAAATATTGTGATGGGTCGGGCCCCTCCTTGGGCAGCCCTGTGATTTGTGAAATTAGTTCGATGGTGACTGGTACTGGCTGGTCCAACCATATATAGCTTCAATCGAAGCACGCTAACAGCTACTTCGTGCATGTGTTTCCTTCCACCAACCTCTTGAAATGTGGCATGTTGATGAGGACCAACAACCCTGATCTCTCCAATCCGCACACCCAGTCACATGGAATGCGCACTACTGGGCCACTTCCTACCACTATCGCAGGTACAAATGGGTATGCGGTGATATTGGTCGACATGATAAGATCACGATCTTCATATTTCATTCTCATGATCTAGTGCATGATGTCGATGGTGCATAGCATTCCCTACGGTATCACCGACATCCTGACCGAATAAATTTGGTTCTTAGTGATTTTTTGCAGCTTTGCATCTCGTCAACATAGAGGAACATAGGCAGAGATGTATGTAGTGGACACCCTAGTCTGAGCCATGGATTCCTTGTCCCTATATGTCGAAGGTCTCATATTCTGGACCGTCTCTTCCTATTCCCTTATATAATTTATGGTCAACTGCTTCTTCTATACAAGTGATTTGGTCCATTGCACCCCTCTCTTCTTCTTAGGGATTGAGGATGAACCCATTGACATATCGACTACTTCTTACTCAATCAGTACCCCTATAATCGATTAGTATCTCCCACTAGAACTCTCTATATGTATCGACTCACTTGGAATTCCTCACAAATTCCCACCAGCTCACAACGCAGAACCTCAACCTCACTTGGATCTGTAACTCAACTGCACCACACAACACAACACAATCCACTCTACAACGACTCAAAAAATCAATATTCATAATGGTCAATTCAGAACATGACCTGCCCTCTTCTTATAGCATCGAGTCGACTGTGTGAATGATATCCTAATCATTATGACCAAATCCTTCATTAATCACCCCAATCCATCGGTAATCCTCCCAATCCAATTGTCAGATCCACCATTAATGCGTGTCTCATTCAAGAGCGTCATAAATTAATTGTTTTAACTATTGTATTTATTGCTGATTTAAATCTATCCCGCCCCGGCAACCATTGCAACATGAGTCCCTAACTGTGACACTGACTCCACTACTTGCGCAACCACTTCCTTCGGGCACACCATCCTCTTAACTACCATCTTATGTAAAAAAAAGCTTCTTTTTAAATTCTATAGTTCCTTAAGCATCACGCACCACTAGCCCCGTCCTGTAAGGCTTCAGCCTATTTCCATTCACCAGCGTAGGCATCATCGCACCATCTAGATGTTGCAGTTGTATTGCACCTCTAGCAGTAATGGAATTGATGACATATGGACCTAGCCAATGCATATGCAAATTACCTGGTTGTTTGGAAAACTTACTGTCATACATCAATACGAGGTTTCCCTGCTGAAAGAATTTGTTCTTGATATGTCTATCATGCAAAATTTCTATTGATCCTTCTCAACATGCTGGTGGAAACCCGTAATAAAGAGGTCTTCCTATAGCTACACCAACTAAGCGAGGCATTCTTCTAATGCTCCTTGATCATCCATTTCGGTTGTAGTTGCAATGTGCAAACTTGAAACGATGTACTCCATTGGCATGACTGCCTCCTTCCCATACACTAATCTGAATGGTGCATATCCTGTTAGTCTTTTGCAAGTGGTGCAATATTCCCACAAGAATACTAGAATTTTCAAATCCCAGTTATCGTGGTTTACATTGCACACCTTTGTGAATGCATGCTCCAACACTTTTTTGAATGCCTCAACTATCCCATTTGCTTCTAGATGATAAGGGGTACTCTTCTTATGGTGTATATAGAGTTCCTCTATCAATGCACTGATAGTGCGATTGATAAAGTGACTCCCTTGATCACTCATCAATATCTTTGGTTAGCCAAACTGAGTAACAATGTTGTCAAATGGAATATCAATGCTATCGCAACAATGCAATATACAATAGGTGTGGCCTCCACCCATATTTTCAGATAATCCATTGCTGTGATGAGGTATCACATAGCAGTTCTCTTTCCAGGTGGGTTGATTGGTCCCACAAATTCCAATACCCATTTTTCAAATGGATAGAGCACCACTTGAGGTATTAGTGGCATCTCATCCCTCGATGGTTTTCTAATCCTTTGATAAATATCACAATTATGTGCATAGTTCGTTGCATCCCCTTTCATAGTCGTTCACGAAAGCCTTGCATGGAGCACCTTCCTGGTTGTATTGCGACCTATGTAGTGTCCATATGAAACTCCTGCATGTGCTTCTACCAATACCTTCCCATGATCATGTGGTAGGAAACATCATCGTAAGATCTTGTCTAGTCCCACCTTATATATTTTTCCTATGATCAACTGGAAATCCGCGGCTCGAACAACCAACTTCTTGTTCTGACTTCTAGTAATCCCTTCTAGTGTTGTTCTCATCACCAAAAATTGAACTATTTACTCATAGAAGTCTTCAACCATATTGACTATGAATAATTGCGCATCAGGTAACCCATATTCAATGTTTGTCATTTCTTCTCTTGTCTCAATTCATGATAAGTGATGTAGGCCAACATTCAAGTGACCTAGTTTCACAATTATTTCAAAATCAAACTCTTGAAAGAGAAGTAGTCAATGGAATATCTCCCCCCAAACACATGCTTATTCACCAGATAATTCAAAGCAGAGTGATCCATGAACATCTTCAAATGACCTCCCAATAGGTAATGTTGAAACTTTTGCAATGCATACACCATTGCCAACCCTTCCCTCTTTGTTGTAGTGTAATTTTTCTCTGTAGACGATAAATTCTGATTAGAGAAAGCAATCAGGTGATGAATATCACCTTCACCTGGATGTTCCAACACCACTCCCAATGCAGTTGATGATGCATCAAGATGAACATGGAAATCCATCGTCCAATTAAGAAAAATAAATATTGGTGTGGAAGCCATCTTTTCCTTTAGTGTGTCAAAAGTATTGTGACACTCTTGACTCCATACAAATACTGCATCCTTCTTGAGCAACATATCCATAGGGGCTGTGATCATGGCATAACCTCTGATGAAATTCTGATAGTATCCTATATGGCCTAATGTCGCTCTAAGTTTCTTCACATTGGTAGGTGGTGGCAGGCTCAATATTAGCGTAATCTTGTCTGGGTCAACCAATAGCCCTTCCTTGCAAACAATATGCTCCATAAACATCCCAAATAGTGCACAGAAAATTCACTTCTTTGAGTTCAGTGTGATTTGATGCTGTTGACATCCCTCCAACATTAGTTGCAGGTTTGCAAGATGATATTTTATCATCCCGAAAACCATCGAGTCATCCATGTAAACTTCCAAAAAATTTTGAATAAAATAATTGAAAGTAGTGACAACAATTTTGGAGAATATCGCAGGCGCATTCTTCAGTGCAAATGGAATCACAGTGCATTGAAAACATCCCCATTCAGTAACAAAAATTGTCTTATGTCAATCCTCTTTTGCAATCTTAATTTGGTGATATCTAGAAAAGCCACCCATGAATGAATAAATTTCTTGAATTCCCACTCCTTCTAATACCTCATTAGTAAATGGTGTCGGAAATAGATCATGGAGACAAGAATCATTCAATTTTGTGAGGTCAGCACAAATATGAACCTCACCTGTCTTCTTATCTTGCACAACCATGGGACTAATCCATTCTGATTTCTCAACCAGTTCTATTATCCCAGCATCCAACATTCTATTAAGCTCAGCCTTGACCCTCTCCGTGTATCATGCATTCAAGCTATACAACCGTTGCTTCACTGGCATCACATATAGCTTCAGTGGGATATTTATCTCTCCTAAATATCCCAATATCCCCTTCATCTCAGAAAACTTTGTAGCAAACAAATATTGGAATTCATGCAACAAATCTATGATATTATCCATGGTTTATTCATCCTAGTAGTCCCCAACATTCGCGAACTTCGGTTTCTCCTCTTGTCATGTCCCCAACTCTCTAGTCGACGGAGAGGATGCGGCTAACATCTAACAACCTAGGCAGTTTAAGCCCCATGAACATAATATATAAAAATGTATTGAACTTAAAGATACACATATGCATACATTATCACCATACAACGGAATCCAAATCATAAATTCAATACATTCTATTCAAGCATTTAACATTTTCATATAAATTCATAACAATATACAATCGTGGAAATAAAATATAAGAGAATACTTATCTTTGAAGAAGCTTTATCCTGCAACCAGCTATGTCGCTGTTGTTAGCACTCAACATATACCAAAGGTTGTGGAAGGTAATCTCAAGGTAACAACAAAAACCACTTTAGAAAGAAACTGGCTTTTTTTTCCAGAGAGGGATCTCTCAAATATAAATTTAACAGCGCTAGATATTGGAATCAATAATTTAAATTACGCGAGTGGTTGAAACAACACATATAACCATTGGGAAATGGAGTCAAATAGATAAAGATAATACAAAGCTTTCATACATGGGATCTCAACAAAGGCAAGATAACCATTCAGTCATAGTCAATCATTGATTTTTAAGAGAATAAGAAAGAAACATGAACAATCCATCAATATAGAGCATCACAAGATGAATTCCATATCAACTTTAGTAGAAATATTTGTGAAATATCTGAGACAATAGCCAGAGCATAACAAGTATGAATTCTGAAACTATTCAACACTAAATTTCAGATATGAAGAAAACAAAATGGAAAGTAAGCACTAACAAGACAATCACATGGAAAGAAGGCACAGACTGTAACATAAATGACACAGAAATCTCTAAAGATCTACCAGCATTCAGCTTCGTTATTTCATTCAAAAATCATAAGTCCTCAAAAAACATTGTTTCAAACATATGGGTTCCAACCCCCAATACATCAAATAAATTCAAATATATACAAAGATAACTTCTTCCCAAGAAGATCAATAACCGAATAATCTGTTAATCAAAGTTTTTTGTAACTATATCCCTAACAACTAGGAATAAAACTACATGCTTCGATTCTAACAACAGATCGTTTGATTATAATCAACTTAGTCACTGTAGGGTATCCCGAATGAGTAGATCCACAACGCGCAACACCTATTTTCAAGGATGAAGTGTGTTATAGCGGATTTCACCACTCTAGGTGAATCACACTTTGTATGGCCTTCCCCTGTCCCGCTGCAGACTCCTTAGACCCTATGGACCATTTTTTGTCCTTTGATGTTTCCTTGATCATCCCTAAAAACATATGAAAAATGATATATGCGAATTTTAAACCTATAAGCATGTATATAAGCGGGTTTGACCACTAAAACTACATACATCGGGATGTGTGCATAATCCAAATCCTTTTGGAGTTTTCCTTGACATGGATCCAACTCATTTGACTCCTGGCCTTCCATATGCCTTGAGATTGCTCGGATTCTACCTTTCATTACCCCTTTGAAAAGCTATATAAGGAACTCCTTGGTACATTGAAGGCATAAGAGAGAATTGAGAGCAAAGAAACTATAGTCCATTGTTGCTGAAACTTATGCTTGAGTCTGCATCCCTTTGTCCCTTGGAGCACTAGTGTGTTCTTCCCAAGATTTCCTTGTGCTTGTGAGATTCCTATCAAGATATGGAGGATTGAGGTGGTGGAGGCCCAAGTGGGGGATTCAGTTTCTCCGGTTTGCAGACATGCCGTCAGAGGTTGTACCTTGTAATCTCATATTTATATTAATATAAATATATTTTCCTGTATAATAATGTGTGTTTGAATGAATATTTTATCCATGGGATTATGTACAATGCTTGTACATTATTGATTATATATGCTAGAATATATCTAACACCATGATATATATAATTCTTGTATTGTTTAGTTGTTGTTGAGGAAGTGACAAATCAATTCAAGTTGAAGATTGGAAAGCTCAACGGGGATCTACTTCAACCGCCCGAAATAAGGTACGAGGTCTGATCCTTTAGTGTTAGACATTTAATTTCTATTGCATATTGGAAAGGATTTATTTCTGGAGTCAAGCTATCTGTTGTGGTACCCCAAGCCATAGGAATTTATCTCCATAACAAAATTGGCGACTCCAATGGGGAGTTTGTAGTAGTTGTCCTTTGGGGGTTGTTTTCTCGGCATTCAATGAATTTGAATTGCTCTTTCTCTCTTGTTTCTATGTCAGGTATGGGGGTGTGTATGCCTGGTAGAGTTTGATTGGTGTGAAGTTTGTCTCAACCTGTCTGTTTGCCTTGATTTTATGCACCTTTATTCCTGTACGTGAATTTTTGACTTACAATCGCGTATACATGCGGTTTCTTTTGCGATTTCCGCGTATACACGCGGGTTTACTGTGAACAGTCGCGTATGCCCTTGATTTTTCCTTTTTGGGGAAGATAATTGGTTGCTGGGTGAATTCTAATATTTGTTGAGTCTCCTTTGGCACTTCCTGGGTCTGCTTAGACCTCCGTTTCTGACCAGAAACGTTTTTTTTTTAGGCTAAAATTTTCTTTTCTAAGAAGGTTCTTGTCATGGAATTTTTTATTTTTTGTCTGAGATTAGTGCATTAGAGTTATTTTACCTTAGTTCTTTGCTTGAGTGTTTTTTGGGTGTGCTTGTAGAGTCTAGGGGTCATGGGATCATTCTTTTTCTTTTTGCATCTCTGTTATTTTCAAAAAATCCAAAAACATTTGCTTATCATCATGCATTGCATTTTGCACTTTGCATTGTACTTGCACTAGATTTGCTTTGGAGTACTAGTTAGGACTTCATATAGGAAAATTTTCATTTATCATTTGAAGAAGAATTGTGCATTTCATGTAGTAGCATACCCTGTTTTCATGGACACAATGCATTTGCATTGATTGTTAGGTGTGCATTTTACTTCATGTTGCATCATAACACCAATAGTTGCACGATCATATCCCTTTTTTTGAGTAATAAAGCCAACTAAAATCAACACTAAATAAAATGAATTACACTCTTTTCTTTTCTAGGGTGCACCAATAAGCTTAGGTTTTAGGATCTTGGAATAGTTCATTGTAAGTCAATTCTCCAAGATCACTAAACAACAACATGTATTTGTCTGTCCAGGTGAGTGTGTGAAATCCTTGGTATAACCAGTGTTTCTCAGGATCCTCCTCTCAAAAGGGAGTTAAGCACGAGGCAGTGTGAGTGGTTATTGATTGGGATGACCCCTAGTCATAACTGAGTAGCACCGGAGATATTTCCAGGATTGTATTCGTATCTGGGGGCTCTTTCGAGAGTTTTGGGATTTTCTACCCTACCCATACGGTCAATCCCGCCTGCGACTGTTCGCCTGAGCATTGATTATATTGAGGTGACCTTATTTGCCTTACCTAGGTTATCGAGGGGGTACTCTGCAGGGGTTATTCTGTAGGTGTCCCGGCCAGGTAGAAGGCGGACAACATAGTTGCTATATGCGTTGAAGCTGAGGGCCACTATAATTGGTTACGCACCTCTGCTTGTAGTGTATGGGAGTTTCAAGCCTCTCCTAGGAGAGACATACTTGCTGCATTCGAGAGCTCACATATCCTCCCCTTGGTTTGCTTGTATTTTGGCTGTATATTTTCTTAGGAGTGTGGTATTTGTGCACTATTTGGCCTTTGGGATCGTGGTTACTTGAGTATATTTATGCTCTCTTGAGTTCAGGTCCTTTTATTTTCGGCATGCCTGGTATCCTATCACCCGTCTTGGTCCTAGTACGGACCCTAGTGTCAGACTTAGGGGCATCACATCCCCTTACCGTGCTCATATATTTGGGAATGGTCATCTTCCATGCTCTACTCCATTTGTAGAGGATTTTTTCCCTTCGCTCGGTCTTTACACCAGTGGTCACCCTCACTGGGGTGGTAGTGTATGCGTGAACATTGGGTCTACACCTTAGTTTCCTTTTTATGTCTCATCGTTCATCGCATTGTTTCCTTTGGGTGCTATTGTCATGATCATTCCTCCCTATATCCTATAGTTTGGATTCGTTATTGACTATTTTGGGTTGTTTTGGACTAATATGGTTGTCATGTAGGATCCACTTTTTGTACACTCTCTCCGAGGTTTTGACCCGTTCGTTCCTATCATAGGTATTATGTCTGAATTGGCATATAGGTTAGGATTTCACATCTGCTTGCACTTATGCATTGCCTTATGACCATTCCATCTTAACCTTAGGTACGAACCCATTCCATGGTATCACGGAACCTTCATATTGCTGTTAGAAGTGGTACTATGTGAATGGTAGATATTTCCTATACATGGGTGCCCTAGTTAGCTCCCTTTTTCATTTGGTACCCATGCTGTGAGTCCCCTCTTAGGTCCAGGAGTCCCTTTTAGTCCCGCCATGTCCTTAAGCAAGATCTTCATACTCCTCTTGAACTTTATGCTGGCCATTTCCCTCAAGACTCCCTCATGTCAAGTTGTGAATGCATTATCATGAGCTTTGCCTGCCTTATTGAGATTTATGCCTGCTCCCCTGACATTTCGTTTCAGCCATATAGCCTGAGCTTGTCTCATATCTAGCCATGCAGAGCCATTTTTTATATCCTTCACAGCTTGATTCCCTTTTTACCGGGAGGGGATTTTCCCCCGAGTGTCGATATCCTACACATGTATCCTTGCATTGAGCATAGGTATGTTCCACTGCTTGGAACTAGTTTGTTTGACCTTGTGATACTCGTCTCCTCCTAGTTTGTAACTATAAATCTAGTTTATTCTTTTTTCAAGCTTTTCAAATAACTAAAAAAGTCCAAAAAAAAAAATCAAAAAACCAAAAAGCTGGACAAGGAAAGATGTTATCTTTGGCAGCTGTCCAGTCGTCTCACCTTTGAACAGAGCACTACATATCACATCCATTGGTTGGGTTATAGTTTCACTTTAGGACCTGTACTCATTTATCTGAGTTTATCTCCACCGACTGGTTAAGCTTCCAGTCCCTATGGAGCCTCTGTTGATGCCTCCTGTGTCATAGAGATTTCCCAGTTTGTATATCGAGTCTATGCTGCCTTCATTCAGTCACCATACACCGTTATGCTCTTGTTCAAAGGAAGTTGAAACCCGAGTCAGCCATTCCTCAGTTATCTTGACTTTGCATGTCGGCCATTCCCGGTACAGTTACTGGTTCATGCACTTTATTATCGACTCCTTCCACATTATATAGCTTTGTTGAGTACCTTGTGTTGGATGATGGAGGATGCCTTAATGCCCACCTTCCAACGGATTTCATCCCATCAACTTCAGATCATTTATTCTGGGATTGGATTCTAGAGTCATTTTGAGTGCCTTGAGACTTGCAGTCATTAGTTGCAGGTTCTCTCACCATCAACAGTTTCTTGGGAATACATCAATGTCCCCTAATCGATGGACCCTTTCAAGTGTTTGAACTCAACACATTTATTCACACTTGTTAGTTTGCACTCTAGTACCTTGATTCCCATTTTCATTATCGATGGGTGATCTTGCATGTGTTAACGGTATACATTAATGACCGGTAATCAGATGATGGACTACTATGTTCGATCTCGACACCTCTATTCGCATAGTAGGACATGTACTCGTAGTGGTTTGTGTAGAATAATTTCCAGATTGGTGGCATCTCTTATATGCTACCTCCTTGATCGTGCCAGTGTTCATGAGATTTCAGCTCTCGTGACTTGATTCCAGTATATGTCAAATATTTCCAGCCACTATGGAGATCTTGATCTACTATATATCTTCAGCCATTTTGGAGATCATGGTCCTTTGTATATCTTCATCATGGAGATTTTGATCTATGTATATTGTACGTGGTGATGACCACATATGTGATATCATGTATCATGCCTATTCATGGCCATTGTACTCTTATGTATCCGGGACTGCTATATGTATTTACAATTGTATGCAAAGTTGTATTATTGTACTATGCTAATTGGGTGGCTGGTATTCCATTTTGGATCCTTCATCACTCCACTTCTAAGATGGACTTATAATGTATTTCGGCCATCATATGACCCCTCTGACCTCACACATTAGGGGGCATCTGTTATAGTGGATTTCACCACTCTAGGTGAATCACACTTTGTATGGCCTTCCCCTGTCTCGCTACAGACTCCTTAGACCCTATGGACCACTTTTTGTCCTTTGATGTTTCCTTGATCATCCCTAAAAACATATGAAAAATGATATACGCAACTTTTAAACCTATAAGCACGTATATACGCGGGTTTGACCACTAAAACCACGTACATCGGGATGTGTGCATAATCCAAATCCTTTTGGAGTTTTCCTTGACATGGATCCAACTCATTTGACTCATGGCCTTCCCTATGCCTTGAGATCGCTCGGATTCGACCTTTCATTACCCCTTTGAAAAGTTATATAAGGAACCCCTTGGTACATTGAAGGCATAAGAGAGAATTGAGAGCAAATAAACTATAGTCCATTGTTGCCAAAACTTATGCTTGAGTCTGCATCCCTTTGTCCCTTGGAGCACTAGTGTGTTCTTCCCAAGCTTTCCTTATTCTTGTGAGATTCCTATTGAGAGATGGAGGATTGAGGTGGTGGAGGCTCAAGTGGGGGATTCAGTTTCTCTGGTTCGCAGACGTGCCATCAGAGGTTGTACCTTGTAATATCTTATTTATATTAATAGAAATATCTTTTCCTGTCCAATAATGTGTGTTTGAATGAATATTTCATCCATGGGATTATGTCAAATGCTTGTACATTATTGATTATATATGCTAGAATAGATCTAACACCATGATATATAGAATGCTTGTATTGTTTACTTGTTGTTGAGGAAGTGACAAATCAATTCAAGATGAAGATTGGAAAGCTCAACGGGGATCTACTTCAGCAATCCGGAATAAGGTACGAGGTCTGATCCTTTAGTGTTAGACATTTAATTTCTATTGCATATTGGAAAGGATTGATTTCTGGAGTCAAGCTGTCTGTTGTGGTACCCCAAGCCATAGGAATTTCTCTCCGTAACAAAGTGTATACTTGGTCTACCCAAATATTTCCATGATCCTCCATTGTTCCACATTTGGTGTATCATGTTTTGTCATTTCTCTAATGGATACTTCCAGATCCACATAGGCTTCATAAGATACTGTGGGCAATCCTCTTCTAATGATTACAAACTTTTGCAATACTTTGAAATACTCTGTCAATTTTTCTACAATGATCTTTCTAGTCATCCCTTTAATGAAATATTCAAACTTGGAATGGTCCATGCAATTTTGTACTAGCAGACTGTGATAATGTTCCTGAGAAAATAATATTCCTTCATCGTGCCAGAAAGAAGGGAGGCCGTCTTGAAATAGATATTTAAAAGCAAGCTTGAAGTCCCTTATCTGTGAAGACATTGTATTTTCTTTATCCTGTACCACCTTCATGAGCTGATGTTTGTTAATAAATTTCTTTGCCCATAGTACAATAGCTACTCTATCCTTAATTCCGATGTCCTACAACTTCTGATATGTTAGATAATTCAAAAAATTTAAAGCATTATGAGTTGTATTTAGAGGCTTCCTTTCCATGGCCTCATTTGCCAACTTCAGTCTTTCAGTAGCTAAATTGACTAATGCACTTTGATCATCAATAAAATTTAAATAGTGTCTAAACTTGGTGATTTCCACAGATAATGTATCCCAAATTAAATGTTTAGCTCCTTGTAGAGGATATTTTCCTATACTTCTTTCCTTCAACTCATTAAACTTTTTCGGTAACTTGCTTTTATCATTTAATTTTTTATTCTTCTCTTCAATGATTCTAGCCAATTCTGATTTAATCTTCTCATTTTCTTCCTTTAATTCTTTGATTTCCACATCCTTTAGACTTACTTGTGACATAGGAACTAATAGATCATCTGCAGAAAATTCACTTAATGGTTTTTTAATGTTCACAAGAGATAAATCTGTGTCAACAGGAGTCTGACTCATCATCTCTTCCATAATTTCCTTTTCATCACTATGATCCCTTTTTAGCTTCAAAATCTACGTCATCAATTCAACTCTTTCCACTTACCATCTGTGTTTCTCCTCTTGTAGTTTCAATTATTTTCCTTTGTAATCCATCATCTCTTGATAAACTTTATCTTTTTCTTCCTGCAATGTAAATAATTTTGGGGACTGAACATGTTCAGCATTTGGGATTTTAAGCTTCTTTTTCAATACCTGGATGGTATTGTCCTTTTCTTCTAAAATCCTTTTGGTTGCCTCTACATTTGCTAAGCTTATAACATCTCCCTGTAACTTTTTAATCTGGGTCATTTGCTTTATTTTCTACTTTCTCATGCTTCAATTGGAATTCCATTTTATCTACAAGGGACTGCAATTTATTAGATTTCATAATAGCATGTAATAAATAGGAATAGATAACATCTCTAGTCTGCTTATGGAGTTATATCTTATCGGGAACACTAATTTTTTCTAACTTCACTTCCATCTCAGATACTTTTTAATCACTAACCACAAAAAACTTCAAGGTATTTCTCTCCACATCTCGAGTAGAAATCAATGATGTCTTTTGATTGATTAGACTTCTAACTCGAGGAATCAAATTTCTGTTTTCTTTTGATGACTGCATTTGTTTTTCAGCATAACTTGACACTAAATTATCTTTGTATTTGAAACATGAATTGGGCTCTAGACTACCTTCTCCTCCAAAGGAATACTGATGTATATGTATAGACTTCTTTGGGAACAAAACCATTTTCTTTGAATCCTCTGAAATTATTTCTTCTAAAACTTGATCATCCTGAGAGTATGATTTGATATTTTTATATGAAATGTTTTCATCCACATCCATACTCTCAATCTCAGAAATACTTCTCTTATTCAGAATGCTAGGATTATCATGTGCTTGAACCGCTGCAATCAACTCATTTCTCCTATCCACATCAATTCCTGAACTTTCTTCAAAACAAGACAAATTGGCTATTTTATCTAAACCTTCAACAACTTGATGATCGAATGGTTTATTTTTGTTTGACTACTTTCTCTGAGAAATTATGTGATGTGGATCATAATTGATTCTTTTCTCTTTCTGGAAATCCATAACTTCTAATAACCTTTCTATAACCAACAGGGAACTTTTGTTTTTGAAAATAAATGGACCAACTTTAAGAGAAAACTTAACATTTGAAGAATTTTTGAACACCTCGAAATGCTCGTCTTGTACACACAATCTCTGCCTCATAAAATCAAGTGCAAATATTCTTGGAGTCAGAAGAACATGTAGCTTGTATGGTTCCCCAGTGAACCCATACGCCCTCAAAACAGTAAAAACTTTATATAAGAACTAGTCTCCTATTCTGTCTTCTGAAGAAGACTGTAGCATGAGTTTCATTTCTTCTAACACCCTTGGTAATACATCATCAAACAATAATTCAGACATCTCGTCCATAATTGTATTTACAAACTCAAATATATTTTTGTTTTGAAATATCTGGAGAGAAAATGGTGGACATGAATTGCAATTCCGACACATTTGAACACAACAACATATTTAGTAAGTATGACTAATATTTAAAAAACCTGACTTTGGGAAATTTGACCAACTGGACATGGATAAATTCAACCAAATACTCATCCAGATTGAAACAATGGATTAAATGGGACTCGGGCTCAACTAAACTTATTCTCAATAAGAAACCTAAAATGACTTCACTGACATGAATATCATCATCTAAGCCTAGAATTTGGTTGAGTAAAGACATAACCATTTGTACCTCTTTTTTGAAAATGTTAACATTATATGGCAGAAAAAGTCCTTCTAATGACTGACCATCTTTCAGAATACTAGATAGAAATTGGCATCTAACTTTGGTTTTACAACTTTTATACATTTCGACTAAGACCGACTCATTCAAAGACTCACAATTATTAGGGGAATTATCAGGTAGGGTCAGTATTCTATGAACGGCTTTTGCATCAACCTTACAAAGTATTTTCGACGTGGTATGACTCATGACAACTATTTCGGAGGGGGAATAACTGCTTGCGCACCGTTTGACAAATTCAGGAAATGGTAAGGTTTGCTCAATAGAAAAATAATATGAAAAAGAACTACAGAAATTTAGAACATCATTCCCTTGCAAATTACACTGCCACAACCACTCCTTTGAGACTGATACATTTCCAACTGATAAAACAGGGTCACATACGTTTCTTTCCATATCAACAACAAATTCCTCCCTCTCATCCAAAACTCTGCATAAAACTCCTAAACCCTGTTCCTTTTCCATAACGAACAATGGCAACAACTCTTCGAACCAAATTTGAGTGTTTTAAGGCTTACCTGTGACTGTAGATACATAGAGGTTGACTTTGGAAAGATGGCGGACTGTCCCCTTCCTTCACCTACAACACAAATGAAATGATTTTTTTTAAAACCAAGTCATTTCACCTTTATACGACGGTATTTTATTGAGCCCTCATCAAGCGGTTTTCCCTTAATTGCTTTTCTCCACGGAATTCACTTCAAGTTGCCACGTGGAACATGGTTTACATTCCGCTACCACATTTCCCTTTTAACTATCTCACAATTTTACCTTCCAGAACCAATAATGAATGTCGATGAGTCTTCACTTTTTTCTTAAACTGTTGGATCGATATCGGCTGTGCATATTCTGCTAGCCTTTCTTATCTTTTCAAGTGTGCATCTTTATTCAGCGGACTATTTCTCTACCATAGATTTTGTTTGATTTTTTCCATAACCATTGATCTTTAAGCTTTGTTAACCACATCCGCTTCTCCACATAACTTATCTTCTACACATCTTTTCCTAGCGGATCCATTTTAAACCGTAGATTTCACCGCAACCACTTTACACATTTGGATTTCATGACAAATTAACCACTATGCACATTTTAATAATGAAGTCAAAACTATTAAACTTTGCAAATTTTATGTATCCTTTTATCTTCTTCCATCATACCTCTTCCTAAGCTGTTTCAGCATAGAGGTTTTAACAACTGGCTCCAACTGGGGATGATATCCTTCATGTGAGGTATCGAAGAACTCATAGACCAGGTGCCTGTCTCTAACCTTTGTATCCAAACTTGTGAACTTTTTACTTTTTATCTGATATATTTCTTATTAAAATAAAGAAAATGGATTACCTCCTAAATCTTAGGGCCTTCACTCTAGGCTTCAAAAATATTTGGCTCACCCTCTGTACTATTTTCAAGAAAAAAAATATTTACAAACTATGGTACAAATTTTACCTTCCACCTTAGGATAGGTAATGCTTCAAAAATCTTCCATTGACAGGGTTACTCTCCAAAGAAACCCCATTCGAATATTCCAAGAGAAATGCATTTTCCCCTCTGTGACATGCAATAACATAAGGACCTGCCCACATGTGATCAAATTTTCCATGTTTATATTCTTTAGGAGCATCCCATTTTAACACCAAGTCATCAATTTGAAACTATTCTTCTTTCACCCTTCTATCGAAATTATTTTTCATTTTTTCCTGGTGTGTTTGCACTTTATCATAAGCTTTATTCCTTTTCTCTTCTAACTCAATGATTTGGTTTATCCTTCTTTGCATGTGGTTTGGTTCTTCCTATTGCTCCTAAAAATATCTCATAACTAGAACACCCAATGATGCTGGAAAAATAACTTCGGTTCCATATACAAATTGAAAATGAGACATTCCAATTGCTCTTTTAGTACTAATCATGTCAGCCCATAAAGCATACTTAAGTTTGGTGTGCCAAGATTTCTTGTTATCTTCTAACAACTTCTTGATAATCCTTACCAAGCTCTTATCGGAAGACTCGGCCAATCCATTTCCCTATGGATAATAAGTAGTTGAATGATTTAAGCTAATGTGATATTTATGAAAAAAATTAATCATCTTTCTGGATTTAAAAGCTACTGCATTATTAGTCACTATTCTTTTGGGGCACACAAACCTAGCCAATATATTTTCTTCAATAAAATCAATGATTACTATCTTAGTTTCTCTCCTAGTAGGAATTGCTTCGTTCCATTTTGTGAAATAATGCATGGCTGTTAAAATCCATTTATGTTGTCCTCACGAATTTGGGTTTATCTCTCCAATGAAATCCAAACCCTAATGCTGAAAAGGAGCTTCTACTATTATTGGATTAAGAGGAAGGGGAATTACCTTTCTTTTACTATAAAAAATATGGCATTGATGACATATGCTAGCTTCTTTGTACACATCTGAAAACAATGTTGGCCAATAGAAACCTGCTCTCAAAATTTTGTTTTCCATCACCTTCCAAGAATGATGTCCTCCACAATCTCCTTTATGAAATTCTTTTATTGTATGCTGGGATTCATTTTCTAAAAGGAAATTAAGTAACACACCTCCAGGATACTTCCAATAAAGATATAGATTTATAATACAAAACTTAGTAGCTTTCAACTTCACCGATCTTGCTCTCGTTTTACTCAATCCTGTAGGAGCTTGTAAATTTTGAAGAACATGAACAATATCAGAATACCATGGAGATGCAGCGAATTCAATCATTACCTCAACCCCTGTATCCAACTGATTAGATAAGAAATTGAGCTGCAAAGATTCATAGTTTGAATCTGTCAACATTTTTTCCAATCCTTTCCCTTTAATCAACTTGGTAGGTCTAATTTCTATGTCATACTCCAGTAATGTCGCTATCCATTTCAACCTTCTTCCTTCTGGGTAAGGTTTTGTGAGAATCCCTTTTACTATAGCCATTGGAACATGAGCAATTATATGTGAATGAAGAATATACACCCTGAAATTTTTCAATGATTTAACTAAAACATATGCTTGGTTCTCCATAAGATCATATTTTAATTCCCCATCTCTCAACATCTTACTGAAAAAGGCTATGGGCTACTCCATGTTCTCATTATTTTTCTGTAACAAAACTGTAGTGATGGTATGTTCTGAAGCATGAGAAAATATTAAGAAATCTTTCATGAATTCTGGACTCACCAACACGAGAGCCTCCAAAATAGCTTGTTTTATTTCTTTATAATATTTCTTAGCCTTCACTTTCCATTTTATTTCATGACCCTTTTTCAACATATTTGTAATATTCATTAATATTTTAGCAAAACTGGGAATGAATCTTCTCAAAAAATTCACCTGTCCCAAGAATGACTGTATTTCTTTTTTACTTCTTGGTTCTCCTACCTTCAAAATCACACTGAATCTTTCAGGATCAATCTTTATTCCATCCTTTGAGATTATGTGGACCGACAACTTTCCTTCTTCCAATGTGAAATTTGATTTCTTTGGATTCAATGATATACCAAATTTCCTGCATTTTATGAAATTTTTTTCCTGAATGATGAATATGCTCTCTATCAAACCTTGAATAAAATGTGATTTCATGCATATAAATTACCACAAATTTTCCTATTTATTCTGCAAAAGCAATATCCATGGCACGCTAGAAGGTAACCCCTGCATTCATCAAACCAAAAGGCATCTTTGCATAAATAAAGGTGCCCCATGGTGTAGTGAAGCCAGTCTTCTCTTGATCTTCAGGTAACACCTTAATCTGATTGTATCCTGAAAATCCATCCATCATTGAAATTCTTTCTGTGGCGACCACTTTCTACAAAATATGATCCATTTTCGGTAAAGGATAATTATCTTTCATAAAGACTTTATTCAAATTCCTGAAATCTATGCAAAGCCTTATTTCTCCATTTTTCTTTCTAACAAGGACTAAATTAGCAACCCATCTTGAGAATATTAAAGTCACAATAATTTTGGCATCAAATAGTTTTTTAATTTCCTTCTCAATAACTGGTAGCAGCTTTGGATTTATTCTTCTAAGCTTTTGTCTGAAAGGCCTTTCTCCGGGTTTGATCGGAATAGTATGTTGTATTATTGAAGTATCATATTCCTTAAGGTCCACATAACTCCAAGCAAACACATCTATATACTTTTTCATCAAATTCACATATTCTTCTTTTTCTTTTGTAGGCAAGTTTTTAGATAGTTTCACAATCTTTGGATTCTCTTTAGTACCAATGTTTCTATCTTCAATAGCATTATCAACAGGTTTTACTTTTGGATCTTTAGCAACATCATTCTAATAAAAAAATTTCATTAAATGAATCAAAACTCTTGGTATAAAATTGCTTTTCAATTGAATGATATCCTTTCCTCCTAAAGTTCCCTTCAATTTTTTAGTACTGGTCTTTTCTTCTTTCTTTTCCTCAACCTCTTGGAAATTTTCACTATCATCATTTTCAGCATCAATATGAGTGTTTACAAATTCTCCTGATAGTTCCAAAAATATTTTTATCTGCATGTCATCTTCAAATACCTACCAATATTTAGAATTATGAGGTATAGATGGTCTATTTACAATGTCTACTTGATACTCTTTTTGACCAACACTTGGAGTTTTGAATTTACTAGCAACAACCACCAAAGAATCTGCTACTGTATTCTCATATCTTGGAATCACCTTAATTGTATGTTCTGTAAAATAATTACCAAATATATCCCATACTTCATTTCTGTAAGCTCTCATCCAAGGATGTCTAGTTTGATAATTGTCACTCACTTGGTTTATCACAAGCTCTAAATCTCCTAAAACTCTTATCCTTTGTGCTCCCATATTCTTCAATGCATGCAACCCAAGTAACAGAGCTTCATATTCAGCCACATTATTCGTGCATTCAAATGTTAACTTATATGACAGAGCTTTAAAATCCATGATAGGATGAATTATATATACACCAGCACCAGTGCCAACCTTTGCCACAAATCCATCAAAATACATAGTCCATAAACCATCTCTTTTCTATTTCTTTTCCAAAGCATTTTGTTCTATCACTCCTTCTTTATTCTTTTCAGATTTCATTTGCAACGTAGACTCCAAATCATACTAGATAGTATCATTAAAGAAAATATAAGAACCCAAATCGGTATCGACAGCATATATATGATGAATTTCGGGTCTATCTTGACTGCTCACTACATAAGGAGTCCTTTTCTCACTATACAACCTCCTACTCCCATCTTGGACATGAATAGTGGCATATGACATGTCCATTTGCAAGCTACCCTTCAACTTTGAAGTCCAAGACCTTGATAACAACACCCCAAAAATTGGTGGAATGTCTGCCACTACCACATCCATTACTATTGGTTTAGTTGGCAATTTATTCAAAGTTACTACCATATCTTTAATTAATCCAAGATACTTCACCCTCCTGGAATCAAAGGAATACAAATCTTTATAAGGTCTTGTCACTTCCAGTCCCAAACTTTCAACTACTCCTTTTGGCATTATATTATGTGATGCACTTGAATCTAACATTGCATTATGTACCACCATATCATGCACATTCAAACTCAAATAAAAAGGAGGAACTTATTCATCGCCTATACTTTCAACTTTTGACCCAAATGAAATAGTAGGATTATCATCTATCAACTCTAAATGTCTGATTGAAATTATCCTTGACCTTTAACTATCTTTGTTATTGTATCCCTAAACTCATTATTTCTCAACAATTCATGAAAAGGAACAGATATTTTTAGCTTGGAAAATTCATTCTGCAAATTAAAAGTAGAATTAACTTTCTCTACATCTACTGGTGCTACTTGTTTTAGTCCTTTTTTTTTCGATACTTCATTTTCAACTTCTTTATTTACAACAGACTCTTTTTGTATTTCCTTTCCTTTTTCTATATTTAATGAACTTGTGGAAGGATGATTTGGATTTAGCCTCCATTTATTTATAATGACTTCTCTGTTTCTCAATCTGATCTTCCTCTGTACATCGTCCATAGCATGAAAATAACCCCTCTGATACTGCTCTAATTCCCTTTCAAATTCTTCATTTCCATCTTCTTGTGCAAACATGTGATGTTCTTCTTCAGTAAGATATATCTTTGAATCTAATTCCCCAAAAAGATGAATTTCATTCTCAGCAGGATCCTTTTCATCTGCAACATAATTCTCAGGGAAAGGTGGTCAAATTTGCCACTCTTCTTGATTCCTTGGGTTTCTCATATCTATTTTCCTGTTTTGTGGAGGCATAGGAGGATTTGGCCTTCTAAAATTCAGATTTCTGATTTGAGGATCAGCTTGTTATCTATTGAATGATCTATTGTCCACAGTCAATCTATCCATTAACTTCTCCATTGTCTTCAACATCATTTCAAATTTAATATCAGTTTTAGAAGAAGAAGTGGAAGGAATATTTTCTTCTCTTGTTTTCCTCCTATCAATGTCTCTTTGTTTCATCTTTCCACTCGCCATCATATTTTCTTCCACTTCTAAAGCATCTGTGAACATAGTAGCAAGACTTGCTGATTTTCTCTCTCTTAATGAAAAAGCAAAGTAATTATCAAAAGCCCCAGCATAATGAAGTTTACCAGCAGCCACAGAAGGTTTTATATCTTCTGGAATAGAATTATAAACCCTCATAAATCTGCTTGAAAATTCATGAACAGATTCAAAACTTCCTTTCTTGAGACTATTATATTGGGACAAAAGATGCAAAGGGCTTTGCTTGTCATCCCATCTTTCTAGAAATGCATTTTAAAAGATTGAAAAGTCAGGATTGATGTAGCTGGAAAATATTTAAACCATTTCTTTGCTTCCCCTGATAAACTCTGACCAAACAACCACATTTTAACATCCATATAATCGACTTCCTCCAAGTTGACAAAATCTTCAAATTTAGCTACATGTTGCTTTGCTGTGATGCTTCCTTCTCCATCAAATAAATAAATTCGTTGAGAATAATTTTGAGGAAGATCATGCAAGACAACAGGTAAACGTAAAGGAGCAAATCTGGCTACCATTGGTCTAGGTGGAATTGGCGGGACTGATGAAATTTAAATATTTTGAATAATAAGTGCTTCTTCAACTTTTGCAGATTGTTGAAGATCTCTCCAAAGGGAATCAAGCAAATAAGATTCTAATCGTCAAGGGTTAAATTCAATGTTTTCAAGATCAGACTCAGATTTAGATTTCAACAAACCATTTTCAATATCAATTTCCCATTTTTTTATCAAAGATGCTATGAAAATTTTGAGAAGATGATGCACCAAATAGAGAAATATTTACTTTTTCTTTGTCTTTTTTTTCTGAAATAATTTTTTCTGGATCCTCCAAACTTTGTAAAACTTTAGTATCAGAATTACCTCGTGTATGTATTTTCAAAGCTAGGATGTCTTTTGAAATCTTGCAATAATTTTAGAACTGGAATCGCCAGGGAAAATATACAACCTTCTTTACTGACAAAAATTCTTGTTTACCCACATAACTCTTTTCTTAATCTTTATAAACTTTGTCGTTCCTCCTAGGGCTGATTTGCACTTTCGTCCTCGGTAACGCTGCCAATTTGTTAGCACTCAAAATATGCCAAAGGTTGTGGAAGGTAATCTCAAGGTAACAGCAAAACCACTTTAGAAAGAAATTGACTTTTCTTTCCAGAGAGGGATCTCTCAAATATAAATTTGACAAGGCCAGATATTGGAATCAATACTTTAAATTATGCAAGTGGTTGAAACAACACATATAACCATTGGAAAATGGAGTCAAATAGATAAAGATAATACAAATATTTCATACATGGGATATCAACAAAGGAAAGATAACCATTCAGTCACAATCATTCATTGATTTTAAGGCGAATACGAAATAAACAAGAACAATCCATCAATATAGAGCATCACAAGATGAATTCCATATCAACTTTAGTAGAAATATTTGTGAAATATCTGAGACAATAGCCAGAGCATAACAAGTATGAATTCTGAAATTATTCAACACTACATTTCCGATATGAAGAAAACAAAATGGAAAGTAAGCACTAAGAAGACAATCACATGGAAAGAAGGCACATACTGTAACATAAACAACACAGGAATCTCTAAAGATCTACCAGCATCTGGCTTTGTTATTTCATTCAAAAATCATAAGTTCTCAAAAACATCGTTTCAAACATATGGGTTCCAACCCCCAATACCTCAAATAAATTCAAAAATATACAAAGATAACTTCTTCTCAAGAAGATCAATAATCGAATAATCTGTTAATCAAAGTTTTTTGTAACTATATCCCTAAAAACTAGGAATAAAACTACATTCTTCAATTCTAACAATAGATCATTTGATTATAATAAACTTAGTGACTATAGGGTATCCCAAACGAGCAGCTCTACGATGTGCAACGCCTGTTTTCAAGGATGAAGTATATACTTGGTCTTCCCGAATCTTTCCATGATACTCCATTGTTCCACATTTGGTGTATCATATTCTATCATTTCTCTAATGGATAGCTCCATATCCACATAGGATTCATAAGAGACTGTGGGAAATCCTCTTCTAATGATTAAAAACTTTTGTAATACTTAGAAATCCTCTGTCAATTTTTCTACAATGATCTTTCCAGTCAGCCCTTTAACCAAATCTTCAAACTTGGAATGGTCCATGTGATTTTGTACTAGTAGACTGTGATAATGTTCCTGAGAAACTAATCTTCCTTCATTGTCCCAGAAAAAAGGGAGGCCGTCTTCAAATAGATCATTAAAAGCAAGCTTGAAATCCCTTATCTATAAAGACATTGTATTTGCTTTATCCTGTACCACCTTCATGAGCTAGTGTTTGTTAATAAATTTATTCACCCATAGTACAATAGCTACTCTGTCCTTATATCCAATGTCCTGCAAATTCTTATATGTTAGAGAATTCAAAAATTTTAAAGCATTATGAGTTGTATTTAGAGGCTTCCTTTCCATGGTCTCATTTGCCAACTTCAGTCTTTGAGTAGCCAAATTGACTAATGCACTTTGATCATCAATAAAATTTAATAGTGTCTAAACTTGGTGATTTCCACAGATAGTGTATCCCAAATTAAATGTTTAGCTCCTTGTAGAGGATATTTTCCTATACTTCTTTCCTTCAACTCATTAAAATTTTTCTGTAACTGGATTTTATCATTTAATGTTTTATTCTTCTCTTCAATTATTCTAGCCAATTCTGATTTAATCTTCTCATTTTATTCCTTTAATTCTTTGATTTCCACATCCTTCAGACTTATCTGTGACATAGGAACTAATAGATCATCTGCAGAAAATTCACTTAAGGGTTTTTTAATGTTCACAAGAGAAAAATCTGTGTCAATAGGAGTTTGACTCATCAGCTCTTCCATAATTTCCTTTTCATCATTCTGATCCTTTTTTAACTTCGAAATCTGGGTCATCAATTCATCTCTTTCCACTTCCCATCTGTTTTTCTCCTCTTGTAGCTTCAATGCTTTTCCTTTGTAATCCATCATCTCTTGATAAACTTTATCTTTTTCTTCCTGCAATGTAAATAATTTTGGGGACTGAGCATGTTCAGCATTTGGGATTTTAAGCTTCTTTTTCAATACCTAGATGGTATTTTCCTTTTCTTCTAAAAGCCTTTTGGTTGCCTGTACATTTCCTGGTTCATTTCCTAAGCTTATAACATCTCCCTGTAACTTTTTAATATGAATCAAATTTGCTTTATTTTCTACTTTCTCATGCTTCAATTGGACTTCCATTTTATCTACAAGGGACTGCAATTTATTAACTTTCATAATAGCATGTAATAAATCAGAATAGATAACATCTCCAGTCTGCTTATGGAGTTGTATATTATCGAGAACACTAATTTTATCTAACTTCATTTCCATCTCAAATACTTTTTTATCACTAACCAAAACAAACTTCAAGGTATTTCTCTCCACATCTTGAGTAGAAATCAATGATGTCTTTTTATTGATTAGACTTCTAACTCGAGGAATCAAATTTCTATTTTCTTTTGATGAATGCATTTTTTTCCAGCATAACTTGACACTAAATCAGCACTAGATTTGAAACATGAACTGGGCTCAGCACTACCTTCTCCTCCAAAGGAATACTGATGTATCTGTATAGACTTCTTCGGGAACAAAACCATTTTATTTGAATCCTCTAAAATTATTTCTTCTAAAACTTGATCATCCTGAGAGTATCTTTTGATATTTTCATATGAAATGTTTTCATCCACATCCATACTCTTAGTCTTAGAAAGACTTCTCTTATTCAGAATGCTAGGATTATCAGGTGGTTGAACCGTTGTAATCAACTCATTTCTCATATCCTCATCAATTCCTGAACTTTCTTCAAAACAAGACAAATTGGATATTTTATCTAAACCTTCGACAACTTGATGATCAAATGGTTTATTTTTGTTTGACTGCTTTCTATGAGAAATTATGTGATGTGAATCATAATTGATTCTTTGCTCCTGGAAATCCATAACTTCTAATAACCTTTCTATAACCAACATGGCACTTTTTTTTTTGAAAATAAACAGACCAACTTTAAGAGGAAACTTAACATTTGAGACTTTTTGAATGCCCCAAAATGCTCTTCTTCTGCACACAATCTCTACCTCATAAAATCAAGTGCAAATATTCCCGGAGTCAGAGAAACAGGTAGCGTGTATGGTTCTCCAGTGAACCCATACACCCTCAAAATAGTAAAATATTTATATAAGAACCAGTCTCCTATTCTATCTTCTGAAGAAGACTGTAGCATGATTTTCATTTCTTTTAACACCCTTGATAATACATCATCAAAAAACAATTTATACATCTTGGCCATAATTGTATTTACATACTCAAACATATTGATTTGTTTTGGAATATCTGGAGAGAAAATGGTGGATAGGAATTGCAATTACGACACATTTGAACACAGCAGCATATTCAGTAAGTATGACTGATATTTAAAAAATCTAACTTTGGGAAATTTGACCAACTGGACATGGATAACTTCAGCCAAATACTCATCCATATTGAAACAATGGATTAAATGGTACTCAGGCTCAGCTGAACTTATTCTCAATAAGAAACCTAAAATGACTTCGCTGACATGAATATCATCATCTAAACATAGAATTTGGTTGACTAAAGACATAACCATCTGTACCTCTTTTTTGAAAATGTTAACATTATATGGCAGAAAAATTCCTTCTAATGACTGACCATCTTTCAGAATACTGGATAGAAGTTGGCATCTAAATTCGGTTTTACAACTTTTATACATTTTGACTAAGACTAACTCATTCAAAGACTCACAATTATCAAGAAAATTATCAGGTAGGTTCAGTATTCCATGGACGGATTTTGCATCAACCTTACAAATTATTTTGTATGTGGTACGACTCATGACAACTCTTTCGGAGGGGGAATAACTGTTTGCGCACCATTCGACAAATTCGGGAAATGGTAATGTTTGCTCAATAACAAACTAATATGAAAAAGAACTACAGAAATTTAGAACATCATTCCCTTGCAAATTACACTGCCACAACCACTCCTTTGAGACTGATACCTTTCCAACTATTAAAATAGGGTCACATATGTTTCTTTCCCTATAAACAACAAATTCCTCCCTCTCATCCAAAACTCTGCATAAAACTCCTAAACCCTGTTCCTTTTCCATAACAAACAATGGAAACAACTCTTCGAACCAAATCTGAGTGTTTTAAGGCTTACTTGTGACTGTAGATACACAGAGGTTGACTTTGGAAATATGGCGGACTGTCCCCTTCCTTCACCCGCAACATAAATGAAATTATTATTTTTTTAAACCAAGTCAACTTCACCTTTATACGACGGTCTTTTCCGGAGCCCTCATCAAGCAGTTTTCCCTTAACTTCTTTTCTCCATGGAATTCACTTCAAGTTGCCACGTGGAACATGGTTTACATTCCGCTACCACCTTTCCCTTTTAACTATCACGCAATTTTACCTTCCGGAACCAATAATGACCATTGATGAGTCTTCACTTTTTGATTAAACTATTGGATCGAGATCGGCTATGCATATTCCACTAGCCTTTCTTATCTTTTCAAGTGTGCATCTTTATTCAACGGACTGTTTCCCAGCCATAGATTTTGTTTACTTTGTTCCATAACCGTTTATCTTTAAGATTTGTTAACCACATCCACTTCTCCACATAACTCATCTTTTGCGCATCTTTTCCTAGAGGGTCCATTTTAAACCGTAGATTTCACCTCAACCACTTTACAGCGTCGGATTGCATGACAAATTAACCACTATGCACATTTTAATAATGAAGTCAAAACTATTAAACTTTGCAAATTCTATGTATCCTTTTATCTTCTTCCATCATACCTCTTCCTAAGTTGTTTCAACATAGAGGTGTTAACAGCTGCAATGTTCCACCCAACCATAGGCCAGTGTTCTCTTTAATCGCTCAGCAACACTGCCACCTCCAAGATGGGCATGATTTTCCCATGTAATATGGAACACTAGCAGAATTCCCCCATAGCTAAGGATACAATAGAACTTATTCAATCCAACACAGTTGGGTTTAATAGACTTACATAGGTAGTGATTTACACTTAGCCAATTTCACATGAGACACAGCCAAGCCAACAAATGGGTTTATTAGGCTACCAGCCAAGCCATCCTTTCAGTTGGGTTTATTAGGCTACCAAGGAGGTAAAAAGACTGACTGCTAAGCTAGTGAGCTCTACCCCAGAGCTATGAACACCCACACTAGATCTATCCTGACTTCTAAACAATTACACACCCAACACAAGGACGCATTCACTTCTCAACTACACAGTCCCTCAGGACATGCCTTCCCTTCCAGTGCTATTCACGGTATGCAAAGAAGAAAATCATCCTTCTAGATTGGTCTGTGAGGTTCCTTCACACACTAATTTTATCAAGAAAGTCTAGACTCCATTTCCATTCCTCAAATCACTTCATATGCCAAAAAAGGATGTAAACACAATTATCTTGGTATTGGGATTAACAAAACGTAGAAGATGCTAGGGATTACATACACACACACTAATTTACGAATTTCTAAACATTGCTAGTGCCAGATCGACTGATGCAAAGTACCAAAATGAAAACGTTTGTTGGTTATTCAAATCAAAGATATAAAATTGGATTCAGGGAATTCATGTTTAGGAAAACGACTAAGAGACTGGAGAAAATGTGAAAATAAACAATCCACACAGGAAAACAAAAAATGTGAAGGATTTAGATCGTCGAACAGAAGAAAAATCATGAAGGGTTCAAACTTCAAGTAGTTTTGCTTGCTTTATACTACGTGAATTCCCAATTGGGTTTTTGAAAACGTTTTTCCATTCCAAATCCTGAGGGAAGGTGAAACGTTGCAGCATGAGGGAAAAAAATGGACGTTTTGGTGTTTTCTTGCCGAAGAAAATTTAAAAATGTTTTTCCAGAAATGGTGCTCTTCCCATTTTGAATTTCTCCCCACTCTTCCAATCTCCCACTCCCTCTTCCTTAGGAAAAATCATGCCCCTATCTCATTTAGTTGCGCTGACATAGCCGGTTGTAGGTTTTTGATTAAAAATTGTATGTTTAACATGATGTCTAGCTTTTTAATGTTTAGCTAGCATAAAAAATACCATCGACCCAACCTTAATTGCTAAAACATAAATAATAAATCAATGTTGGGGATTTTTCTTAGATCCACACCATGATTATTTATATCATTTATTTAAATGCAAAACAGGGTCAAAACTAGGGTGTTACACCTCTGTCCCAATGTTGACCTTCCAAATTTTTAATGGTTGATTCATTGGATCTATCGGTACATTAGGTGTTGTGGCATCCCGACTGCCTTCTATCTCTAGATTATTTATGTTCCATGGATCATCACCATCATCCAGTCCTCCTGTTACATTGTAGAACTCCATCATCGACTGCATTGAACATGTTTCAAGCAGATCCAATGGATATGTAACTAGAACTGCCTTTCGAACAACGTGACGGATGTGCTGTAGTGCACTATGAATAGCTGAATTGGTATCTGTGAAATTGAAGGTGTGATTGAAGCAAATCGACAACTCTTCCTAGGGAGTGATGCCTCTATGCAACTCAGCTGATACATAGCACAATCACGACGTTTCATCCAATGTGTGGAAAAAATAATGTACCCACTCATCCTTTGGTCATGATACCCACATGGTCTTACATGTAAGCAGATGAGCGCTGGGATCATTATTCCCATCATACCTCTCTGTGTGGTACTTTTCTGCTTCTCCAAAGAGTACTGTCATCAACTTGTGACATTGCGACCACTCGTTGATTGACTTATTATGTGTCTCCCACCAACGTGTTGGGATATCCTTCAATGCTTCATCTAATGCCAACAATATCTGTGTTTCTGACACCTTATCCTCAAATTCAACTAGAAACTCAGACAACTCAAGTAGTCCTTCATATACTAGCATTTCAACAGTCTTAGTTGAAACTCGGCACAACAGCTGAGTAATCACGCCATAGTTCTAAATCGATACCTCATGCATATAATTCTTCTAGTTCTCCAAAACATCATCAGAGTCCGAAGACACAGAGCTAGAGATGTATCAACCGATCTCACCATTGATAGCCATTAGAGGAAATTTGAGCTCTAAAATGGTCCTCCTAAGGAAAATAATAAAATAATAGTTAAAATAATAAAATAAGAGTTATTAATTTTGGAGGAAGAATGAATAAAAGTAATTTTTGTGTTCATATTTTTTACATATCTCCCTGTGTTTTTACTCAAATTCCAAGCGGGAGATCTTGTTTGATGTGGAATTTGATTCTGCATCCAACGAGTACCCACACTGCATACTTTTTACAGACCTTGCTACCGCAAAAGCAAGAAATACCTCAAAAAAATGTGATGATGACATCATCATCACATTTTTTCAGGTATTTATTATTTCTGGGCTAGCAAGATCTGTTAAAAGTATGCAGTGTGGGTACTCGTTGGATGTGAAATTAAATTCCATATCCAATGAGCTCTCCCATTCAAAACTTGAGTAAACACACAGGGAGATATGTTGAAAATACGAACAAAAAAAGTAGTTTTCTTTTATGAGAANTATTGAAATTCTATTGGTTCTTGAATTCCAACTCACAAAATTTATTGTTGGCGTGTTTTCTTATAAGGCCCATTTTAGACCCCAAATTTCCTCTAATGAGTATCTATGTAACCCTATGATATGTTATATGTGTGATCCCATCCTCATACAACTTCCTCCTTAACCGGTTCAACATATCTTCTTCCTTCTGTAGGGTCCATCAGAGATATGACTTTAATATCATGATTTTCAAATGCCATCACACGCTTCTTGAAATTAATCACCGCTAAGCTGTCATTAGCGCATCCAATCCCTAGCAATGCAGGATATGAGAAACTGCCATCAACAACTTCAATAACATCAAAAACAACATAAGTATTCATCCCTTCAACTTCCACTGCGAGACATAGAACTCGTATAATAGGTGTTACTTTGGCTTGGTAAGCCAGTCACAGCTACACAGGGACCAAACCAACTGTGGTTTCCCCATCTTCTCCCATGTCTGCTTTTTTAGAATGTTGTCATCTAAGCCTAGATCCAAAATAACTAAATATACCTCATAGTCCATAATTTGAATATTCATTCTCATCTATTTTCCCATCCTTTTCTTATGTAAAGAGTTCACCATGGACTCCTTCCATCCCTTGCCTAGTCAATGCAATAGATTCACAATCTCAATGAGTGCATTAGTATATTTTTCTAGAGACAAACAACTTTCAAAGAAGTTCTACAAGGTACCATGTTGTTGCAATGGTCCTGCTACCAAAGTTGAATCAAAAGCATGTGGCATTTCATAAACAAACAACTTACCCGAATATCTTCTTATCGCATCGCGTGCTTCAAAGAATGTGTCCCTCTTAGTGTCAACATTGAATTACACTTTCTTCTTTCCAGCCAACCATATTTTTTGAAACGGGCTATCCTCTCCTTTCGTCACACCTCCACTAGTAATGACAACAACGTCAACATCCTACATTCTGGGTTCTGCTCAGATCGTCGCAATTGTCAGCACTTGGTTATGGTTTAGTGGCAGATTCATTGATTGGTTCGTATTCTAATTTGCATGCTGGTTCTGATTCTAAATTTGGTTATGGTTATGCAACTGGTTCTGGTTCTTATTCTGCAATTGTGGAATGTTCCTTTCCTGCCACTTCGCAATCAACTGTGGACAGTTCTCAATAGTGTGATCGACAATGATACAATAAGTACATTATTCTTTCAAGTTCAGTTAGTCTCACTAATAATGTCTTAGTACTCCACAATTATAACATTGCACAGGTCCATGGCCTCGACCAAAACCTCCACCTGGACAAAAAACTCCACCTCATCCTCCTCGGAATCCTCCTTAGACCTTGCTTCTGATACTGTAGTTTATTGAATTGTTGTTGTTAAGGGGGATTTGGATATTACTGGACATACTGCTGAGATTGTGTATACTGTAGCTAATGCGGAGCCATCTGCATCTAGTTCTACTCTGTAGCTGGCGGGGAAAACTACATCTTTGGCACAAACTACAACTGTGGTACAAACTGTGGCTACGGTTGTGGTTGTGGTAGAAACTGTGCCTGCAACAGCACCACCTGCGACTATTTTTGTGGTTGCTGCATTCTTCGATGGTATTCTCCATTCACGTAGTACATGTCCATCATTATTTCTTGGAGCAAATCATATGCACATCAATCCATATGTTCATGCCAAACATACTGACAGAACATGCAGTGTAAATTCATCGGCTTTATGACCATCTTTTGCATGTACCTGTAGTCTAAATGTCGATTCTCATAGACTTAGCAGATGTAGCACCATGGCATGCCACCATAACTTAATGGATTTGGTGCTCCCAAGAGTAGGTATTTTAGAAAATATGGGCACTGATCTTTGTGATTTCCTTCCATGTGACATTGAGTACACCATATTTCTTCGCACTTCTCTTTTCCCTTCTTGATATCCTGCAACTGGATCACTAAGTTTTCTAGTTGATACTAAATCTGATTCATTCCAAATTCATTCTTAGCAATAGGTGAAGCCTCCAACTTTATCGCAATCTCCAGAGCCTCGCTCTCCGTGGCAATCTTTTGCTGCATTTGAAAGGAATTCTGATATGTGCCACTAATGTCGTGATGAACCATTCCTGATTTTAAACATAACTCATATCAAAGTTGACTCTTTCCATCAGTGTCTTGAGTCACTGATCAAAATCCCAAATAGTTTCATTTGGATATTGCTTAATCTCCTTCAACTCTGTGATATATTGCACCTCATATTTTGGTTTTCTAAACTCTTCAATCAATCCTTTCCTGATTTCAGCTAGATTCTTCACTGGAATACCTGGGGGAACTTGTACAAATTTCAAGTACCAATCCAATGCACGACCTCGAAGGGTAATCACCATTTGGCCCTTCTTAACATCATCATATTGAACTTGTTTGATAGTCCAAAATGTTTCACATAAAAACCAGTATTACTCGGGATCCTCAGTCCCGTTCCCATGAAATAGGGGTAACTTCACATCATCGCCTACCATCCTGGGACTTCTTCCTATAGTCATTGATCTGCTACTATTAGCATTCCATTGACACGTCGGACAAGTCAGTTTTGAGCTAGTATTTCTTCCTGAGTGTGACACAATGAACGAAGGTGTGGGTACATTGTTTCTCCGGGTTGGTATTTCCTCGGGCTTGGGCGTAGCCTAGTCATATCCTTCGTTGTTGTAGGGTAAATTTTTCAAATGTGTTCTTCTTTTGTGGCCTCATGTTTTGGTCACAATAGGACTCTCTCCCATCCTATGCCTCTTCTCTTGCTGAAACCTCGCTCCTCCTCGCGTAATACCACTGCCTTCCTCAACTTCCCTCAAAGTCCCATCGTAACTTTCATCCATATAACCCATATCATTCCATCCAACCCTCGTCTTTGTGATACACACAGCCTCTGCACACCAGGGCTCTACTCGACAGAGTTCATATTCAATATGCCCTTTTCACAGATGAGCATCTTAATATACAATTGCAAAGATGATAGAAACCTACCTCTTGGTCTGTTGAAGAAATCCCTTTCTGTGTTGCTGTAATATTTAACTATGTCAATCATGAACTCAGTGATGTAGCTCTCCAATATGCTGTAAATCCAAACTTCAACGACCCTTGATGCATTGTTTTCTACCTACTGCAACTGTTGGATCAGTTCTGGAGTCCAGCCAGATGGTTAGCCTCTTTGGAAATTTTTCTTTCGATAGGTCAATCGCACCAACCACTCATACAAGATGATCAGAAACTCCAAGAAAAATTACTCGTGTAGATTAGAATACAGGTGCCTCTCTAGCCACTTTTGCATTGTTACTCTAGGGTTCTGATTTTCTTTATCAACAAATTATCGTGCCTTCTAGTCAAACCAGTCTTGAATTTTTGGTCTCGTTGGATGCCACAACATGTCGTCCTTCCCCTTCACACTATGTTCCCAAATATGGAACCATTTGTTGACACAGATTTGTCGACAAGGGTTCAGTTAGTGTTGACACCCAAAACACAACGATCTCCCTGAGGACTGGCCTAGACAAGTCTTACCCTGTCTAGAAACACCTGCAGAGAATATGAAGTCTCACATGAGATATTCGAGGAAGAACTATTGGAACCAAGTTTCTGCAGTAAGAAGGAGGATTGTGCATATACTATCAAACTTATCACATCATCATTTATCAGATCCAAACATTAACATATTCATATTGTCATTTACTGGATTAGATCAACATAGTCATATCACATCCTAAACATCGGTGCATGAACAGATCTATCAATATAGCAACATTCATAACTGGAAAGCATCGCATCATATATATATCAACATCACAATGCAGTATTCATCTACATTCACATCCCAGAAAATAGGAAAACAAGAAGATGCAAAAAGACACAATGCTTATGTCCAATCTCCGTTATGTCATATTAATCTTTGTGGCAAAACACAGGTTCCCAAAAATAGTTCCTCTATTCCTCTCTTACAAAGGTTCTATGTCCATATTATCAAAGATACATATATTATGACATTTACAATCCTATATCTACTTATAGGCTTGCGCCTTTACATCAGAGGTCCATATAAGTCAAATTACTAACTACTAGACCAAAATCTACAAAAAAATGACCAAAATTCACATAATATGGTCAAAATATACAAAACATGGTAAAAATCCTCAAAACATAACCAATCCGCCTTGCACGCCAACTTTCACCTTTGCGCGGCATATTCATCCTTGCACAACATCCTCGACGCTGCGTAGCTAACTATCCTCAAAACTACCTGCCAACATATGATATAGGTTGGAATAATAGTTGGATTATGATGAATCTATTCATTCCCAAGTTTATAATTATGATCAATGGTTTTCAAGGAGGTGAATTGTGAGATGTGAAAGTGACATATTCATCATGAGAGGGAATGGATTAGAACATGGAGACTTGGTTATAAAAATTCAATTTCATAATTTTTGACAAGATTAAAAATGATAATTTTTTTTCATTAATAACCCATACCTTTGATTGAATTAGAGAGATAAGAATTTCCCTCACCTTGAGTTACCTTGTGAATACTGGTTGTAGAGATACTTACAAATGCTAGAGTATAACTCATCTTCCTGGAATTTGGAACCATGTGAAAAAAATAACCATACCAAATATGTTGATCAAGAACTTGTGAGTGAAATGTGCATAGTTGAATCCTACGATCCTTCTATACCTTGAGTGAATATGGTGTCTTATGCATGAAAGAACATGAAAGAACAATTACATGTCTTTTGGTATCTGTTATACAAATCATGTACCTATTATATAGATATTGTAATTGAGAGAACATGAATCACTGAAGGATTGGATGATATGAAATTTGAAGGATGTTCATATGTTCATAAAACTCTAGAGACTTGGGAACTTAAACCTCTCTTTTTGGAGAACACGGAACTCTATAACCTTTGAAGATGTAAATTGGATCAAAATGTTTATACATAGGAAACTTATTCTTATGGAGAATATGAACTAATGTTACATAAATCTTACTGCTACTGCTTGAAATAGAAATAGTATTGTTGTTGGATAGAGGAACCTAATATGTTGTGTCATTTATGAATTTTTCTTTTTAAACATAGCTCTTTACAACTGCTGGATGGGGAAACCAAAATCAATCTACAATATTTTTGTTACCCCTTTGAGGATCCAGTACCCAAAAGAGAAATATTGTGGCATATTGTTTCCACTAGTTGGAATACTTGCATAACTGATTGATCATATTGTCTTGAAGGTTATCTAAAAATACGAAGAATTGAAATGATGTCTATAATATCTGAACATATCTGAAAAAGATGATATGGAAATGATAATAAAATAAAATATGGAAATAGAACACTATGATATACAATTGATTCTACAAACCTAAATGTACTAACATGATAACTATAATGACAAGGAAATGAATTAGAAGGAGATGTAATGGTTGGCATCCTCAAGATCTAGTATGATCATTCTACAACAATTTTTAGTGGTCAACAAAAGAACACCCCAACACCAACTTATTAGAGTTCAAGAAGCCCACTTTAACCTTAATTTATTGTTGAACATTAGTTATAGATATGGGTTTAGTTAAGGTGATTAGTTTAGGCATTGTGTCATAGTGGTAGAGCGAATTTGTTTCATATATGTAGGAGAAGGATTTTCAACCTTGAAGAACATTTATCAATATATGATCCTGATGATGGTATTGCAAATGAAGCATGTATATTCAGGACCCGATGGTAAAGGAGGTTCCTTCCTACATTGGTGGTTTCAATAGGCATGGCTTGGATTCATCATTCAATCCCCTACCATCGGTGCAAGACATGCATTATATCCCAAATTTTGGTTTACTGATAGTTGTTATGAAAGATAACCAATTAACTATATCTACTATAGAAAATAGTATTTCATTTTTAAATGTTTGAACTCCAATCCAAACAAAATTATTAATAAATTTAAGGTAAGAAGTGCATGGTTAAGGATATTTAATTTTAACATAAGAAGTGCATGGTTAAGGATATTTGAGTAGCTAAGTGATTTAAAATTCATATAAAAGGGGAGGCTCTCTAATTTTGTTGTTTCTATTTGATAAAAGTCCATATTGATTAGAGTAGAGTGGGTTGATAAAAGAAAATTTATTGACACACTTATCATTTTTTGGTGAGAGATTGTCATTATGTAGACATATGTTGATATCTCATATTTTGGGGTGATTATGAATACTTCTTTGTCTAATAAATATTGAAAATTGTATGGTTTGGATCTTCCCAATCATTGTAGTCCCTAAGTAACAGACTGCTCAAGTCCAAAACTCAAGTAATAGTCTGCTCTAGTAGTTAACAGTCTAATAATGCTCAGAATGTGCATGCAAAGTGCTCAATAAAAAAGTCAAGTATGTAAAGTAATATTCTTATTCTTAGTTAAGAGTTGTAATACCTCAGAAATGCGCTCGTGAACATTTAAGACATATGTGAAATTCGATGACTGCGAAGTTTACCAGCAACAACAATTATGTGGGCATGCTATTCGTAGAAATATTATAACAAGAACGAGAACAAACACAAGTTATGTAGAAGCAAATATTAATGCAAATCACATCATAACAAACTTCAGAATTGTATCATTTAGGATGCTCTGTACATACAGGTTCTGCAGAAAATTATACTAATACAAGGCCTATTTGACTCAGATATGGAGGTTATGGACAATATTTACATTAGCTTGTATTTTCCATAGATTCATATTACGTCTAGACCTGAAATAATAATTATAGACGATATATATTGTTGTATTTTGTTATTTCAGAACTTACTAAGCACTGTTATTACCATGCATTCATATAAAATTCTAATCCATAATGATTTGAATAGATCTGAATGGGTCCTCATCATTTAGGATCCATTGTGTTGGTGGCTTGGTGGTTGTCACACCGAATGTTCAGTTTCTAATCTATCCATCCATATCTATGGTGATAATTGATGATTTCATTGATGTCTCTCATAGGGAATGTCCAATTTCCAATCTATTTGTATATGTATCTATATCTATATCTATACCAACAACGATAAATAATCTCCAAGATTACATTCATAGAATATATATATTGTTGTATTTAACATACCTTCATATCAAATCTTAATCACAATCGCGCATATCTCAACATACATAGAAGTTTAAGAAGATGAAATATTTCCACATATAAAACAATTTCACTTTCTTCATTACTTGATCCAGCTATATGGTCATCTCATATAACACTAATATCTAACAAACTAACTTGAAGTGATGAAGAGTGGATGAAGATGAGGTCCACATAGATTGGATATGACACATAACAAACACTTTAAACCATGCCTTGTTTTGCACACTAGTCTTTTGTTCTTTGTTAAATTTCAAACCAGTGGAATGCTTAGCCAACCATCTAATTGGTCCTTTAGTTGAGCCATATTATCTTGTAAAATCAACCTCATTGTGCAGATCACATGGACGACAAAGTCATTATAGAAAACCTCCATGTTTTAATAGTTAAAAAAATGTGGTTGTTATTGTCTCTTGAATGCGATAGATTTGTTGCAAGAAATAGAGATACTACATTGTAGTTTATTTTTTTTCATTTTCTAATTCTTGGAGATATTTATAAAATGGTTGATTTCTCATTTTTTCTTAACAAGGACTCATGGATTGTCCAGAGACATCTACACATGTTGGTGACGGTTCCATCAGTTCTATACAAAGACATGTGATGTAATAAGGTATATTCGATTGTTAATATGAAATATATTTATATTGTTTGACATGTTTGACATGATTTTAATGCGAGAATTTCTCATCATGCATAGGTGCACAATGTTAAATTTGGTAAATTTAAATTTGACATGTTTATTAATTTGTGAAATTTTTTTATCATGCAAAGCTTCACAACTTTAGGGTGAAGAAAACTTGGCCACTATGCAACGACACTCCCTGAGTTCATCGTCAGGTAAATTCAATGGTTATTCAATTCATGCTCAAGTCTATATAAACATAAATATTATTTTACACATATTTCTAATATCTTGTTGTGCAGAGGTGGTGGCTCTCACCATTACATACGTCCTTCTGAGTGGTCTATAGGGGCCAGTGGATAATCACATAGGATGCCATCACCAAGTAGAGATTGTTTACATACATTCTGACTAGAATTCCTGTTTGACATGTTTTTTAATATTTTGAAAACTCTTATCATGCACAACTTCACAAATTCTGGGTGAAGCAAACTTGGTTACAATGCAGCGACACACCTTGAGGTCATCTTCAAGTAAATTCAATTGTTATTCAATTCATGCTTAAGTATATATAAACATAAATATTCTTTTAACCATCTTTCTAAGATCTTGTTGTGCACATGTGGTGGCTCTCACTATGAAAGACGTATGTCTGAGGGGTTTATAAAGGTCGGTGGACAAACAAAGAGGATGCCATCGCTTGATAGATATTGTTTACATACATTCTGACTAGAATTCTTGTTTGACATTTTTTTTAATATGTATAAAATTCTTATCATGCACAGATTCATGGCTTCAGGGTGAAGAAAAATTGGCTACTATGCAATGACACTCCCAAAGGTCATTTTCAGGTAAATTCAATTGTTATTCAATTCATGCTAAAGTCTATATAAACATAAATCTTCTTTTACACATATTTCTAAGATCTTGTTGTGCACAGGTGGTGCCTCTCACCATTACAAACGTCTGTCTGAGGGGTCTACAAGGGCCGATGGACAAACACAAAGGACACGCTTAGTGTCTTATTATTTATATAGGCCATCACCAGGTAGAGATTGTTTACATAAATTCTGACTAGAATTCTTGTTTGACATGTGTTTTAATATGTGCAAAATTCTTATCATGCACAGATTCAAAGCTTCAGGGTGAAGAAAACTTGGTTACTATGCAACGACACTCCTTGAGGTCATCGTTAGGTAAATTCAATTGTTATCCAATTCATTCTCAAGTCCATATAAATATAAATCTTCTTTTACAAATCTTTCTAATATCTTGTTGTGCATAGGTAATGGCTCTCACCATGACAGACGTTTGTCTAAGTGGTCTATAGGGGATGGTGGAAAAACAAAGAGGATGTCATTATCAGGTAGAGATTGTTTACATACATTTTGACTGGAGTTATTGTTTGACATGTTTTTTAATATGTGGAAAATTATTATCATGCACAGCTTCATAGATTCACGGTGAAGAAAAATTGGATACTATGCAATGACACTCCCTGAGGTCACCGTTAGGTAAATTCAATTGTTATTCAATTCATGCTCAAGTATTTATAAACATAAATCTTATTTTACACATATATCTAATATATTTTTGTGCAGAGGTGGTGGCTCTCACCATGAAAGACGTTTGTATGAGGGGTCTATAGGCGTTGATGGACAAAAAAAGAGGACACACTTAATGTCTTATTCTTCAGATATGTCATCGCTAGGTAGAGATTGTTTACATACATTATGACTAGAATTTTTGTTTGACATGACTGTTTTATTTGTGAAAAATTAGATGATTTTTTTGTGTAAAATTACATGTGATTGTGAATTTTTGGTTTTGTACAAGGGATTCTAGACATTCTAATAATAATGATGGGGAAGAAGAGTTTATTTCTATTTTGCACAATGTTCATGCTAATGCAGAGCTTCTATCGGGTATTTATAATGAACAAATTTTATGAAATATTGTAACTTCGAAGAATATTCTATATGTATATTTTGTGGTCCCCGATGGTCCTACCGGGAGAACCACTTGTATTATCTTGTACCCCGATGCTTCTAATCAGAAGAACTAATAAGAGTCATGAGGTTGTCCCCTCTAATTGTAAATGTGGGTCATTAGCACCCCAATGTGGTTACTTGAGCCTACATGTGTAACTTGAGGCTACATGATTAACTCGAGCCTACATGTCGGATGAGTTAATTGAAGTGAACGGATGAATATAAATAGAGGTGTAGCTCTCCTCATTTGAGCACACATTCTCACTTGTGTAGTGCATTAGTGGAGAAGAGAAGTAGCTGGAGAAGGAGGAGGATTAGGCTTTGATCTCCTTGCTGGTTTTATCTTTTATCATTTTTGGGCATCTATATTGAGGAAGCTTTTGCTGGGTTTTTCCTAGGATAAATATTTGTGTTCCTTTTGTATTGTTGTGCTTGTCTATCTTTTAGTGATCCTGTTTATATGCTTTTGTTATGAAAATGAAATGAAGTACTGATGTCTTAGCTAAGCATATGAAAAGTTAACATGGTATCAGAGCCACCCTGAAAAGAAGACATTGTGCAGCTACAGAATCTAGGGATTCTTACTTTTTGGTTCTCTCTCCATAATCGATCAGCAAAAGAAGGCTAGGTGATCCGACAGATTATTCCTCTTTAAAGATCCAATATGGTACAATGGTTCAGAAGCAGAGGATGAAAAATTGGATGGTGAAAACACAAAGATCGGAGGTCGGAAGAGATCTCTTTCTGCAACATCAGAGGTTGGAAGACATCCCCTTCCGCAACATCGGAGGTCGAAAGACATCCCCTTCCACAACATCGGAGGTCGGAAGACATCCCCTTCTGCAACGTCGGAGTGAAATCGAAACGGGAGCCGCAATGGTGGAGAGATAAAGTATATCACAGTCCGCGACGGGCACAATCTTGATCGGAAGAATAATGCTTTCAGCAGCCGCAATGGCAGAAGCCCAATACTTACGGAGCAGTGCACACAGGGACGTGAGGTTTGAAAAGTCAAATCGGGAGACTTTACCATCTGTCGTCCGCAACTGTGGAAACCAAAGTAACAAAACTTCCGACTTGAAAAACCAAATGACAGCTGATTGAGGCAGAGATTGTCAGAGCTATTTGCTCTTCACTCTTCTGCAACGGGGGAATACTGGATAACAAAAAACTTCCGATTCAAACACTGCAATGCGCATGGCACGGTAACATTTCTAAACGGTTGGCAGTCTGGTGCACAGTTTTGTTGCATTTTTAACGGAGTTTAGATCCTTGGCATGGTGGGAACATCCCTCATGCAGAACATTATGATGTACAGCTTGTTTGTAATAGTTTGGCGAAGCTTTCTTGGCAGTTATAATTGAGATAACGTTGATAAGGAGATGAACCTCCTGTTATGATAAAGGATTTGGCATTTGGCAGGAGAATGGGAACAGTCGCATTTTCTTTTACATTTTGGCTCCTTTGTAACAGGGAAAATGAGTATAAAGGAGAGGAACCAGGGATAGTTGTAAGGGGGGAGTTTTTGGAGAGCGGCAGTGCAGCGTTTCTCTGTTATGAGAAGCTTGGAGAGAGCATTTTGCTGTGAAAACTATCCATGTGTTGTTCCTTTCTAAGTCGACTATTCTCAGTTATAACTTGGCTTATTTTGTCTATTGAAGTCCAGTTTGTAGCTTTCAGAGAGGAGGTCTTGAAGACTTTACTGTTAATGTTCAGTTGCTGTGATTGTAAAGAGTCGACTATCTTCTCTGTTTTATTTGGATTTTCTTTGCTTTTGAAGGCCAATTTGTATTAGTCCAGAGAAGAGGTCTGGCAGACTTTTTCCCATACTGCTGAAATTAATTTGCGGAGTCCAGAACCATTTTTGTACCATCTTAAAGAGATTAAATGGATCGGTACCCATTGGAGAGGGACCCGGAGATGTAGCCCAATGGAGGGGGTGAACTCCGTTATCAACTTCTGTTTGTGACTCTGTTTCTGTGTTTTCTTCCTTGTATCTGTCTATCATTGTTGTGGTTTTCATTCCTGTTCTGAGCATTTAATTTATGTCAATGCTGTTCCATTAATTAACCTGTTGATCACATTCTTTTACAACAAACTTTTAATGCACTCAAGTTGAGGTCCTACAGATCATATTTTGGTATCAGAGCTGGTTGACTGTTGTGCAAGTTTGTGAATGCTTACTAGGTCCAGGTCAAAGGTTGGTGAAGGAGAATTAGTTGAAGGAAATCCTGAGATTGGCTCCAGGAGAACATTCTCAAGAACCATGTCTTCTCCACGAGGGGAAGAAGAAGGACATACCGAACGGGAAAAACCTGTTATTTCTGAAACTGAGTTTCTGGACGCTTTTATGAGCATGAAATCCATGATGGAAATTCTACTCGATGAGTGAGCAGAAAGGAAGAAGAAAGAAGAAGGATCTTCATCCCGAGATGCAGAAGTGAAGCTGGAAGAAAAGGGTAAAGGAGTAGGAGGTGATGGTGATCCTCCTAACACTAATCAGACTTTTTCTTCTTCTCATTCAAATAATGCAAGTCCTAATATGCCTTATTTCAAATTGGATGTAAAATTTTAATTACCTATTTATAATGGAGATGCAAACGCTGAAAAATTAGACAATTGGATCAAGCAGCTTGAATTATATTGTAGGGTACAGGGCATTAATGATGACCCTTCCAGGATTCAATTGGCCACTTTGAGAATGAGTGGAATGGATCTTACTTGGTGGGAGAGCAAGATTCAACAAGATCATTGAAAGAATGGTAAAATTATTTCAGTTTGGAATGAATTCATCGAAGTATTAAGAAAGCAATTTTATCCTTTAGGTCACATGCAACAATTAACCATGGGTTGGAAAATGTTTAGACAAGCTAAAGGACAAAGCATTCAAGATTATACTCATGAATTCAGAAAGAGGGCTATTGCATTGAATGTTGCATTAGATACATAGGAAACTCTTCTTAAGTACATTGGTGGCATGCATTCTTATTTGAAGCCTACTTTGTTAATGTTTAACCCCAGTAATTTGGATGATGTGTGTGTTCAAGCTAAAAATTTAGAAGCTAGGGGTAAGCATGCTACTGATACTTTTTTGAAGAAGTCATTTAAATTCGAAAACAAATAAAAAGGTAAAGATAATGGAAAAAAGAAGATGGCTACTATTAAGAAAGAGGGTGAAAAGCCGATGTGTTCGCATTGTCAGAAGGGAGATGATGTCTCTGAGTGTTGGAAACTTCATCCAAAGTTAAGGACAAAGAAGTACGGAGGAAACAAAGATAAAGGAAAAGCAAAAGCTACTGCAGCAGTTATTCAAGACTTAGTATCTGACTCAGGTGATGAAACAAAGGTTACAGCTATCAGAATCCAAGGTAAGGATAAAAGTATCTCACTTCCTATTGATGCACAATCAAGTTCTAGTGCAAGTACAAGTCTTCCATCTACTTCTAAACAAAATGATAAAGATAGAAGTGCATTGTTTCATGTTTGTGTCATTACAAATCACACAAAGATTGATACATTGTTTGATAGTGGTTCACAAGTAAATCTGATCTCAGAAGAAGTGGTTAAGAAATTGCATTTAGTTACTATGCCTCATGAAAAACCCTATCCTCTAGGTTGGGTTACTAATGATACACGATTGCAAGTTACAAAGAAATGTGTATTGAAGTTTGCAATTATTGAAAAATTTGTAGATGAGGTAGAACTAGATGTAGTACCACTTGACATTTGTGGAATTGTACTTGGGAGTCCATATTTGTATGACCAGAAAGCAGTGTTTTATAGAGAGCAGAATAAGTATCATCTTTTTAAAGATGGTGTAGAATATATTGTACGAGCACATAAGATAAAAACAAATCTAACAATAGTCTTTGCAGGAAAAATGAAGAGGTTGGTAAATGCTAGTAATAATTTTGTGTTGATGATGGTTAAGATGAAAAATGATGAAGTCTCTAAATCTTTTGAAGAATGTGACCCTAAGAATAAATATGAACCGATTGACATCATTTCTAATTATGATGATTTGTTTCAAGATCTGAAGGGGTTACCACCGAAGAGAGAGATTCAGCATGAGATACATTTGCAGCAGGAAGTGCCACTCCCGAACATCGCCATGTACTGGATGTCTGTAATGTAGAACGAGAAAAATCAAGAAGTAGGTTCAGGAGCTGATTGAGAAGGGGGTCATCCAGCCCAGCACTTCTCCTTGCGGCTCTCCTATAGTATTGGTTCCAAAGAAGGATGGGTCATGGAGGATGTGTATCGACTACAGGGCCCTTAACAAAATCACCATTAAAAATAGGTATCCGCTTCCTCGCATTGATGATTTGCTTGATCAGTTGAAACATGCAACTTACTTTACAAAATTGGATCTGCGTAGTGGGTATCATCAAATCCGTGTTACTGAGCATGATGCTTGGAAAACAGCTTTTAAAATGAAACAGGGTTTGTATGAATGGCTTGTAATGCCTTTCGGGCTATGTAACGCACCTGCTACTTTCATGCGGGTCATGAATGATGTCTTTCATTCATTCATTGATAATTTTGTAATTGTGTATCTAGATGATATCCTCATGTTTAGCAAAACTTGGGAAGAGCACATTGTACATATGAAGAAAGTTTTAGATGTACTGAGGAAGGAAAAGATTTATGTAAAGATGTCTAAATGTGAATTTGCTAAAACTTCTTTAGTATATCTAGGCCATATTATTGGTGGAGGCCACCTACGAGTGGACCCAGCCAAGGTTGATGTCATTGTAAACTGGCCATGGCCTAACACCGTTATTGAAATCAGAAGTTTTCTGGGTGCGGTTCAGTATTGGAGGAAATTCATTTCTGGGTTTTCCTCCATTGCTGCACCTTTGCATGCATTAACAAGCGTTAAAGAAATTTTCTAGTGGGGAGGAAAGCATCAGAGAGCCTTCGACACTTTGAAGGAAAATATTAGCACAACACTAGTTCTGACATTGCCATATTTGCAGCAGCCATTTGAGATCGAAACCGATGCCAAGGGGTTTTCCATGGGAGCCGTTTTGATGCAAGGGAGGAAGCCAGTCTGTTACCATTCAGAAAAATTCTCTACTGCGGTAAGTAACTATCCGACCTATGACAAAGAATTGTATGCTTTAGTACAGAGTGTGAAGAAGTGGAAACATTATATCATGGGGAAAGAAACAGTCATACATACTGATCATCAGCCACTTCAATATTTACAATCTCAAACTAAAATCCAACAAAGTAGGAATTTAAGATGGATGGGGTTCTTACAACAGTTTCATCTCGTCATTAAGTACAAAAAGGGAATTCATAATAAGGTAGTAGACATGTTATCAAGGCCACCTATGAATGCTTCAATCATTCTTGAAAATAGTTCATTAAAACATGAAAGTTATATTGAACAGTATGCTGAAGATAAAGATTTTAAGAAAGTATATGCATCACTTATACATGGTAAACATGAAGAGAACTATTATGTGCATAATCAAATTTTGTATCATCTTGGTAAACTCTGTATTCCAGAGAAAGAAAGAGTGCATGTGATTTGAGAAGCACATAGTTCATTAATTGCGGGACATTTTGGAGTAAGTAAAACATTGTCTGTATTGTAGAATCACTGATATTGGCCTCAAATGCAAGAAACTGTAGCTAAATATATAAGAGGTTGTGTTATGTGTGCAACAAGTAAGCCTAGCAATAGGAAATTGGGTTTGTACACACCTCTTACAGTTTCTTCTCATCCTTGGGAAAGCATTTCTATGGACTTTGTAGGAGGACTACCTATGTCTAGAAAAGGGCATGATTACCTATATGTTGTTGTGGATAGGTTCAGCAAAATGTGTATCTTAATGCCATGTAACAAGCAGATCACTGCTGAATAAACAACTCATTTATTCTTTCAGAATGTTTGGGTACATTTTGGGCTACCCATGTCTATTGTATCTGATCGAGATTCTCGGTTCTTGGGGAAATTATGGTCAACTTTATGGGAGCTTATGGATGCCAAGCTTAATAAAAGTACAGCTTTTCATCCACAGACCGATGGGAAAACAGAGGTAGTGAACCGGACAGTGGTTCAGCTTCTCAGAAGATATTGTAGAAAACATCCTAAAATTTGGGATGAGTAGTTGCAGTATATATAGCATGCTTACAATCATGCAGTTCATTCTTCCATGAAAAGATCTCCTTTTGAAACTTGTTTTGGTTATCTGCCAAAAACACCAATGGACTTCTCTTTTGGAAAAGATGCATTGGATGGACACCATAATGCAGATAAAGGTTTAAATTTCATTCAGAGAATCCAAGTAGTGCAGTGGGCAGGTCAAGAACAGTTGGAGAAGAGCCAGGAAAAGTACAAGGCCAGGCATGACAAGCATCGAATTGATCATCAATTTCAGGTTGGTGACCGAGTTTGGTTACACATCACCAAAGAAAGAATGAAAGGTGAAGGTAAAAATCTTAAGCCTATCAGGTATGGTTCTTTTGAGATCTTGGAGAAGATCGGTACTAATGCTTTTCACTTGAATTTACCTCCATACATGCAAATTTATTCAGTTGTCAATGTTGAGAATCTTAAATTGTATGAGCCTCCTATATTCATGGATGAGGAAATTAACATACAGATTCCTTCAGTTGATGATTTGGCACCTGAATATATGAGAGAGTTGCAGGATGATGTTATTCTTGATAGAAATGTAAGGACTTCACGAAGGGGGAATGCTGAGTACCTTCGAGTGGGGATGAAAGGAATGCATCCTAGCAAAGCAAGATGGATGGATATTGGAGAAGAGAGGGAGCTATACCCTCACTTACTTGCAGAATAATTCAGGATTTTGGTGGTCCAAAATCTCTCCAATGGGGAGGATTGATCCGGTGGATTATTCCTCTTTAAAGATCCAATATGGTACAATGGTTCAGAAGTGGAGGATGAAAAATCAGACGCCGAAAACACAACGATCGGAGGTCAGAAGAGATCTCTTTCCACAACATCGGAGGTCGGAAGACATCCCCTTCTGCAACATCAGAGGTCAGAAGACATCCCCTTCCGCAACATCGGAGGTCGGAAGACATCCCCTTCCACAACGTCGGAATAAAATCGGAACGGGAGCCGCAACGACGAAGAGATAACGTATATCGCAGTCCGCGATGGGCACAATCTTGATCGGAAGAATAACACTTTCAAAATCCGCAACAACAGAAGCCCAAGACTTACGGAGCGGCGCACACAGTGACGCAAGGTTTGAAAAGTCAAATCGGGAGACTTTACCATCTGCCATCTGCAACTGCGGAAACCAAAGTAACAAAACTTCCAACTTGAAAAACCAAATGACAGTAGATTGAGGAAGAGATCGTCAGATCTAGTTGCTTGTCACTCTTCCACAACGGTGGAATCCCGGATAACAAAAAAATTCTGACTCAAACACTGCAATGCGCGTGGTGCGATAACATTTCTAAACGGTTGGTATTCTGGTGGACAGTTTTGTTTCATTTTTAATGGAGTTCAGATCCTTGGCATGGCGGGAACATCCCTCATGCGGAACATTATTATGTACAACTTGTTTGTAATGCTTTGGCAAAGCTTTCTTGGCAGTTATAATTGAGATAACGTTGATAAGGAGATGAACCGCCTGTTATGATAAAGGAGTTGGCATTTGGCAGGAGAATGGGAACAGTCGCATTTTCTTTTACGTTTTGGCTCCTTTGTAACGGTGAAAATGAGTATAAAGGAGAGGAACCAAGGATAGTTGTAAGGAAGGATTTTTTGGAGAGCGGCAGTGCAACATTTCTCTATTATGAGAAGCTTGGGGAGAGCATTTTGCTGTGAAAACTATCCATGTGCTATTCCTTTTGAAGTCGACTATTCTCAGTTATAACTTGGTTTATTTTGTATGTTGAAGTATAGTTTGTAACTTTTAGAGAGGAGGTCTTGAAGACTTTACTATTAATGTTCAGTTCCTGTGATTGTAAGGAGTCGACTGTCTTCTCGGTTTTATTTGGCTTTTCTTTGATTTTGAAGCCCAATTTGTAGTAGTCCAGAGAAGAGGTCTGGCAGACTTTTGCCCATACTGCTGAAATTAATTTGCGGAGTCCAAAACCATTTTTGTACCATCTTAAAGAGATTAATTGGATCGGTACCCATTGGAGATGGAATAAGAGACGTAGCCCAGTGGAGGGGGTGAACTCCGTTATCAACTTCTGTTTGTGACTCTGTTTCTGTGTTTTCTTCCTTGTATCTGTCTATCATTGTTGTGGTTTTCATTCCTGTTCTAAGCATTTAATTTATGTCAATGTTGTTCCATTAATTAACCTGTTGATCACATTATTTTACAACAAAATTTTAATGCACTCAATTTGAGGTCCTACAGATCACTAGGTTGACTCTCTATTGAAGGGCGCATCTTTCAGTCGAAGTAGAATTCGATTCCGAGCATTTTCAGTTTTCGGTGTGGGAAATTAGGGCTTCTTGTAGAAGAAGAATTTTTTAGTGAGCCCAACATAGGATTTCTCTCCTCATCAAAATCGAAGTTTAGAGACCTGGATTAAGATTTTTGGTTGGGTGAAACTCTGGGAAAGTCAAACCCTAATTTGACCCAGAGCTAGAAAAACCCTAAATACTAAAACTGCTAAGTTTTGGTATATTCGCTATATCCCCATATTGGTGAAGTTTCAGGAGCTGAAAATTGCAGAGACCGAAGATATAATTAGTCTCAGATTCACTATATTCTAGGAGATATGATGCCTCCACGTTAGGGTTCCAGCCTCTTCTAGAATTCATCCCTAAACGGGACACCTAGGAAAAATTGATATAGCTTGGGCTACAGAGGTCCAAATGGAATTCCTGAAGATGTTCCAGAAATTGCACAGACTGTAAGTTTTGTGGTCCAAATTTCAGAACTTGACTATGAACCAGTGACACGGGGCATGCCGTACAACTTCATTGTTCTGAACAGTCTTGTAACAGGTCACCTTGGGAAAATGATCATAAATCCCAATTGGTGAAACCAATTCTAATTAAACCTATGGTGTTGGATCAGGGACATGCGAGGTTACCTCAGTGAGAAATTTAATATCTATAGAAGTAGTAACTTCGGAGATATCATAGAAATAGTAACAGGAATTTCTACATAAGAAATTGGAAAACTAGGGATTCCTGTTCCAGAAGCTTCCCTCCACTGTTTTCAGAAAAGGAGTACATTGGATAGCTCCATTTGAAGAGATATATCTTCCTATCCAATCAGATCTGAAATATTCCAAGTTTTTAAAATTAGGGTTTCTCTAACAAACCCTAGATCAACCAACTCCAGAAGCAGGACGGACACCTCAAATCGGTAAGATCTAATCTTTTGCTATTTGCATTTGAGGTTCTCATTTCAAAGTGATCTATCACACCAGCTTGATGATAAGCTTGGTGAAGTTGAAAACTTCCAAGCATGAAAGTATTTGATCCCTCTGAAGAAAATGAATTGGACACCTACATGAGTAGAGAGGTACCAGTTCTAGAGAGAGACGAGCCTCAAAGCCTTACACAAGAAGAACTTGATCAAGGCCAAGAAGATCACCGTTGATTCAATCACAGATCAAATTGTACCACAAGTGTCTTCCCTAAAGACACTGAATATGTTTGATTCCTTGATCAAGCTATTTGAATATAAGAACATAATTCAGAAGATGGATTTGAGAAAACAGTTGAAGAAAGTGAAGATCCAGAATGCATAACATCTTGAAGCAGTAGAAGACAAAGCAGAGAATGCAGAAGTGGTGATAGCCACCTTGAATGGCCTCCCATGATCATGGGATTCATTCATGCAAGGAATGTGTGCTAGAAGGAAGTGATTACTTTCAGTTGACTTTAGGAAGAAGAAGAAGCTCATCTCATAAGAAGAGAAGAAGAAAGATGGGAGCAAATTGAAGATCAAGCTCTCACCATTCAAAGAAGATCCCTCAAGTGATGAGGAATATGAAGAACTCAATTCTTGACGAACCTCTTATCCATCTTATCATTTGGATAAGAAATGATGATTTCATGAATGAAGAAGATGATGAAGGAGAATGATCAAGAAGGAGTCTACCCACAAAACAAAAAAAAGATAAGTATTCAATTGTCATTTAATGATATTGTTTTGTTATGCATATTCAGTTGATGTGTTATCCATGATAGATTGTTTGCATTAATGATTGTATAGTACTAATATGCATAAGTATCTCATGGTGCTATACATCTCTTCATTTCTACTTATCTAGAATGAAACCTTTTTACATGACATACTGGATTAATGCACAATCTCAATAATGTCATCTAGAAAGTTTCTGTGAGATATGGATGAATGTTGTATTGGCTAAACAGTTGCATGATGCATAAGAATTTGTCATTATGCATATGTTTTATGAAATAGTTCTAACCATGAAGTTGGTGCATTTGAATTGTAGGAAAGGTCCTGAACAACCTCCTACAAGAAAACAAGGATGAGACTTGTTTCAAAGAATAAGTGATGACAATTCAATAAACATGAATCTGAAGCTCCCAGGGTCAAAGACACCATGATGAAAGAAAGAGCTTCAGAGAGCGGTAGATCCACCTCGAAGGATGAATACCACCATGGGTATAATAGATATCTCAAGCTGAAGAAAAGAATGCTATGATCAAAGAATAAGAGTTGATCATGGTGAATGATGTATACGATATGATTTCGAGACATAAAGGGAAGTACGTAGTATCTTCCATATGGATCTACAAGAACAAGTGTACAAAGCAAAGGTTCATGATTTTCCTCAGAAAGAATAGACTATGACATGACATACTCTATTGACAAGTATATATCAAGCATAGAGCCACCTGTACAGAAGTTAGACATGGTAAAACATGACGAACAACTTCCTGCTGGATCGAGACTTTAACAAGAGTAAATAGGGTTCCAACCTTCAAGGTTGAATGCAGAAGACTAGGATATGTTGATGACTTGATAAGACAAACTCATGGAAGATGTTATGATGTTTGGGATACAGTTCCCAAACTAGAAGGAAAGAGTATAGTATCCTCCAAATGGATATGCAAAATAAAGCATGCAGCTGACGAAAGTATTGAGAAGTATAAAGCAAGATTTGTGGCCAGAGGTTTCTCTCAGAAAGAGGGAATTGATTATGAAGAGACATTTTCCCCAGTAGCACGGTATACTTCAATTAGAGCTACCATGGCACTTGCATCCATGATGAAGTGGGACTTACACCATATGGATGTGAAAACAACTTTTCTAAATGGTGTGATCAAAGAAGAAGTATACATAGAACAACCACAAGGATTTGAAGTTGAAGATAGACATACTCACGTATGCAAGTTGTTGAAGGAATTATATGGTCTTAAACAAGCTCCTTGAGCTTGGTATGAAAGAATAGATGGTTTCTTGTCAAGCATGGGCTTTACCAAAAGTAAAGCTGATCCTAACCTTTATCTCAAGGTTGTAGAAGATGAACTTGTCATCCTGTTATTATATGTGGATGACTTATCCTTGATAGGAAATGAGAAACAGGTCATGGAAAGCAAGAAGAAACTAGTAGAATAATTTGAGATGAAAGACGTTGGGTTAATGCATTATTTCCTAGGTCTAGAAGTATGGCAAAGTTCAGAAGAAATCTTTCTCAACCAGGGAAAGTATGCGGTAGAGATATTGAAGAGATTCAATATGTTGGAATGCAAAGTCATGGCCACACCCATGGACTCCAACCTGAAGTTGTTAGCTGATGACTCGTCAGAGTTAGTGGATATGACTCATTACAGACAAATCATTGGGTCATTGATGTACTTAACAAATACCAGACCAGACATTTGCTTTGCTGTGAACACCTTAATTCAATATCTTGTTCAACCAAGACGGGTTCACCTAGTAACTGCAAAACATGTGATGAGATATCTGAAAGGGACTATAGACTTTGGTTTATATTATGATGGTAGCCATGAGTATAGATTGTATGGCTACACAGATGCAGATTGGGCTGGAAGTATCTCATACAGGAAAAGCACATTAGGTAGATGCTTTTGTTTGGGGTCTGCTATGAGTTCATGGTTTAGCAGGTAACAGTCCAGTGTTTCTTGTAGCATGGCTGAAGCAGAATACATAGTAGATTGCTATGCTAAGTTGTGAAGCCATATGGATTCAGAAGCTGATATTAGGTTGCTTTGAACTAAAGATGGATACTACATTGATTCTATGTGATAGCGAGAGTTGTGATAATAGAGAACCCCGTGTTCCTTCATAACACATAGAAATCCAGTATTTCTACATTCAAGATAAAGATGCAGATGATGGCGACCTGATGATGCTTTCAGTACTCACATACTGGAGATACAGATGGTGATAGTTTAGTATTCACATACTGAAGATGTAGATGAATATGGTGATGCACTGACAAAGCCTCTGTCTTGGGTAAAGTTCGAACACTTTTGAGACAATATTGGTATGGTTTAGAAAGACCTTCCCTTAAAGGGGGAGTACTTATGTTGCAGTGGGATTGTATCATCCCTGGACACTTGCCCTAAAGTGATCTAGAGACCTCAGTCTTCAAGAATGAAGAGGGATTGTATCATGCTGGGACATATCTCCAGAAGTGATCCGGAGACCTCGGTCTTCAAGACTAAAGTGGGATTGTATCATCCCTAGGAACTTTCTCTAAAGTGATCCAGAGACCTCGGTCATCAAGAATGTGGTAGGATTGTATCATCCTTGAACTTCGGTTCAGAATGGATCTAGTGTAACTTCGGTCATCGAGAATGTGGTGGGATTGCATCATCCCTAAAATTCGGTTCAAAATGTATCCAGAGGTCTCGACCGCTGTGAATGTGGTAGGATTGCATCATCCCTGGACTTCGGTTCAAAATGTATCCGCAGGTCTTAGCCCCCATGAAAGTGGTGGATTGCATCATCCCTGAACCTCGGTTTAGAATGTATCTGGAGGTATCGGTCCCCGTGAAAGTGGTAGGATTGCATCATCCCTGAACTTCAGTTCAAAATGTATCCGGAGGTCTCGACCCCTGTGAAAGTGGTGGATTGCATCATCCTTGAACCTTGGTTCAAAATGTATCTAGAGATCTTGATCCCCGTGAATGTGGTAGGATTGTATCATCCTTGAACTTCGGTTCAGAACGGATCCGGTGACTTCGGTACTCGAGAACGTGTGTTGATCCCATAATTCCTAGAGGAAGGATTGTCTGAGTTCCACATCTATGTTGATCCCGTAATTCCAAAAGGAAGGATCGTTAGTAACTCTGTAAAGACCTAAATCCCGTAATTCCAATAGGAAGGATTGTCTGAGTTCCACAGATGTGTTGATCCCGTAATTCCAATAGGAAGGATTATCTGAGTTCCACAAATGTGTTGATCCTGTAATTCTGAAAGCAAGGATCGTTAGTAACTCTGTAAAGACCTAAATCCCATAATTTTGAAAGGAAGGATCGTTAGTAACTCCGTAAAGACCTAAATCCCATAATTCTGAAAGGAAGGATCATTGGTAACTCTGTAAAGACCTAAATCCCGTAATTCTGAAAGGAAGGATCATTGGTAACTCTGTAAAGACCTAAATCCCATAATTCTGAAAGGAAGGATCATTGGTAACTCTGTAAAGACCTAAATCCCGTAATTCTGAAAGGAAGGATCATGTTGATGTTTTGATGATGATGATGTTTTTATGATGATGATGACGTACTGATAGAAATATTAGTGTATGATGATGATGATGTACTGATCAAAATATCAAAGTATGATGATGATTACGATGTACTGATTGAAAGATCAGAGTGTGATGATGAGGATGTACTGATCAAAATATTGGAGTATGATGATGATGATGTACTGATCAGAGTATGACGATGATGATGTACTGATCGAAAGATCAGAGTATGATGATGATAACATACTGATGAAATGATCAGTATGTGATGATAATGACATACTGATCAAAAGATCAGAATATCATGATGATGATGTTGTTCGAGAATTAAAGTACTGAAGATGTTTCTGATCGAAATGTTTAAGATGTTGCTGATCGAAATATCAAAGTGCTGAAGATGTTGCTGATCAAAATGCCGAAGATATTGTTTCTGATCGAAAGGTCAAAATGCTGAAGATGTTGCTGATCGAAAGGTCAAAGTGCTGAAGATGTTGCTGCTGATGGAAAGGTCTAAGTGCTGAAGATGTTGCTGTTCGAAAGGTCAAAGTGTTGAAGATGTTTTTGAAGGTGTTGCTGATCAAAAGGTCAAAGTGTTGAAGATGTTGCTGATCAAAAGGTCAAAAGATGTTGATGCTGATCAAAGAGTTGCTGTCGTTGAAAATTGAAGATGAAGACTATATGATGTTGAAAAGCTTCCAATGATTTATAGATGTATTACCCTGATGATGTTGATGATGTCCTCTATCTCTCTCCTACTATTGTTGTTGTTGATGTTTTTGTAAAATATCCTTCTTGTTAAGGGGGAGTGTTGAAATATTGTAACTTCGAAGAATATTCTATATGTATCTTTTGTGGTCCCTAATGGTCCTACCGGGAGAACCACTTGTATTATCTTGTACCCTGATGCTTCTAATTGGAAGAAATAATAAGAGTCATGAGGTTGTCCCCTCTAATTGTAAAGGTGGGTCATTAGCACCCTAGTGTGGTTACTTGAGCCTACATGTGTAACTCGAGTCTACATGATTAAATCGATCCTACATGTCAGATGAGTTAATTGAAGTGAACGGATGAATATAAATAGAGGTGTAGCTCTCCTCATTTGAGCACACATTCTCACTTGTGTAGTGCATTAGTGGAGAAGAGAAGTAGTTGGAGAAGGAGGAGGATCAGGCTTTGATCTCCTTGCTGGTTTTATATTTTATCCTTTTGGGGCATCTATATTGAGGAAGCTTTTACTAGGTTTTTCCCTTTAGGGTTTTCCCAGGATAAATATTTTTGTTCCTTTTGTATTGTTGTGCTTGTCTATCTTTCAGTGATCCTGTTTATATGCTTTTGTTATGAAAATGAAATGAAGTACTGATGTCTTAGATAAGCATATGAAAAGTTAACATGGTATCAAATCCACCCTAAAAAGAAGACATTGTGCAGCTACAGAATCTAGGGATTATTACTTTTTGGTTCTCTCTCCACAATCGATCAGCAAAAGAAGGCTAGGCTAACTCTCTATTGAAGGGCACATCTTTCTATCGAAGCGGAATTCGGTTCCGAGCATTTTCAGTTTTCGGTGTGGGAAATCAGGGATTCTTGCAGAAGAAGAATTTTTGAGTGAGCCCAACATAGGATTTATCTCCTCATCAAAATAGAAGTTTAGAGACCTGGATCAAGATTTTTGGTTGGGTGAAACTCCGGGAAAGTCAAACCCTAGTTTGACCCGGAGCTAGAAAAACCCTAAATACAAAAACTGCTAAGTTTTGGTATATTCGATTTATCCCAATATTGGCGAAGGTTCAAGAGCTAAAAATTGCCGAGACCGAATATATAATCCTGATGAAGATTGTATCCAAAATTCAGCATCATATTCACTATTTCTAGGATATATGATCCCTCCACGTTAGGGTTCCAGCCTCTTCAAGAATTCATCCCTAAACAGGACACCTATGGAAACTTGCTATAGCTTGGGCTACAGAGGTCCAAATGGAATTCCTGAAGATGTTCCAGAAATCAGATGGACTTTAATTTCTGTGGTCTAAATTTCAAAACTTTAAGATGAACCAATAACACGTGGCATGCCGTACAACTTTACTGTTTTGAACAGTCCTGTAACAGGTCGCCTTGGGAAAATGATCATAAATCTCAATTGGTGAAACCAATTCTGATTAAAACTATGGTGTTGGATCAGGGACATGTGAGTTTACCTCAATGATAAATTTTATACCTATAGGAGAATTAACTTTGGATATATCATAGAAACAGTAACAGGAATTTCTGCAGAAGAAATTGGAAAACTAGGGCTTCCTGTTCCGGAAGCTTCCCTCCACTGTTTTCAGAAAAGGAGTACATTGGACAGCTCCATTTGAAGAGATATATATTTCTATCCAATCATATTTGAAAGATTCCAAGTTTTGAAAATTAGGGTTTCTCTAACAAACCCTATATCAACCAGCTCCGGAAGCAGGACGGACACCTCAAATCGGTAAGATCTAATCTTTTGCTATTTGCATTTGAGGTTCTCATTTCAAAGTGATCTATCACATTAGCTTGATGATAAGCTTGGTGAAGTTGAAAAATTCCAAGCATGAAAGTATTTGATCCCTCTGAAGAAAATGAATTGGAAACCTACATGAGTAGAGAGGTTCCAGTTCTAGAGGGAGACGAGCCTCAAAGCCTTACATAAGAAGAACTTGATCAAGGCCAAGAATACCACTGTTGATTCAATCATGGATCAACTTGTACCACAAGTGTCTTCCCTAAAGACACCGAATATGTTTGATTCCTTGATCAATCTATTTGAAGATAAGAACATAATTCAGAAGATTGATTTGAGAAAACAGTTGAAGAATGTGAAGATCCAGAATGCATAACATCTTGAAGCGGTAGAAGAAGAAACAGAGAATGCAGAAGTGGTGATAGCCACCTTGAATGGCCTCCCTTGATCATGGGATTCATTCATGCGAGGAATGTGTGCCAAAAGGAAGTGATTACTTTCAGTTGAATTTACGAAGAAGAAGAAGCTCATCTCATAAGAAGAGAAGAAGAAAGATGGGAGCAAATTGAAGATCAAGCTCTCACCATTCAAAGAAGATCCCTCAAGCAATGAGGAATATGAAGAACTCAATTCTTGACGAACATCTTATCCATCTTATCATTTGGATAAGAAATGATGATTTCATGAATGAAGAATATGATGAAGGAGAATGATCAAGAAGGAGTCTACCCACAAAACAAACAAAAGATAAGTATTCAATTGTCATTTAATGATATTGTTTTGTTATGCATATTCAGTTGATGTGTTATGCGCATGATAGATTGTTTGCATTAATGACTGTATACTAATAATATGCATAAGTAGCTCATGGTGCTATACATCTCTCCATTGCTACTTATCTAGAATGAAACCTCTTTACATGACATATTGGATTAATGCACAATCTCAATAATGTCATCTAGAAAGTTTCCGTGAGATATGGATGAATGTTGTATTGGCTAAACAGTTGCATGATGCATAAAAATTTGTCGTTATGTATATGTTTTATGAAATAGTTCTAACCATGAAATTGGTGCATTTGAATTGTAGGAAAGGTCCTAAACAACATCCTACAAGAAAACAAGGATGAGACTTGTTTCGAAGAACAAGTGATGACAATTCAATAAACACGAATCTGAAGCTCCAAGGGTCAGAGACACCATGACGAAAGAAAGAGCTTCAGAGAGCGATAGATCCACCTCGAAGGAAGAAGACCACCATGGGTATAAGAGATAACTCAAGATGAAGAAAAGAATGCTATGATCAAAGAATAATTGTTGATCATGGGGAATGATGTATACAATATGATTTTGAGACATAAAGGGAAGTACGTAGTATCTTCCATATGGATCTACAAGAACAGGTGTACAAAGCAAAGGTTCATGATTTTCCTCAAAAAGAATAGACTATTACATGGCATACTCTATTGACAAGTATATATCAAGCATAGAGCCACCTGTATAGAATGAAGAGGGAAGATGATACTCCACTTCAGGGGGAGTTTCTACATAAGATATCTAAGTTCGACATGGTACGACATGAGGGACAACTTCCTGCCGGATCGAGAATTTACCAAGAGTAAAGAGGGTTCCAACCTTCAAGGTTGAATGAAGAAGACTAGGATATGTTGATGACCGGACAAGACAAACTCATGGAAGATGTTATGATGTTTGGAATACAGTTCCCAAACCAGAAGGAAAGAGTATAGTATCCTCCAAATGGATATGCAAAATAAAGCATGTAGCTGACAGAAGTATTGAGAAGTATAAAGAAAGATTTGTGGCCAGAGGTTTCTCTCAGAAAGAGGGAATTGATTATGAAGAGACATTTTCCCCAGTAGCACGGTATACTTCAATTAGAGCTACCATGGCACTTGCATCCATGATGAAGTGGGAATTACACCATATGGATGTGAAAACAACTTTTCTAAATGGTGTGATCAAAGAAGAAGTATACATAGAACAACCACAAGGATTTGAAGTTGAAGATAGACATACTCATGTATGCAAGTTGTTGAAGGCATTATATGGTCTTAAACAAGCTCCTTGAGCTTGGTATGAAAGAATAGATGGTTTCTTGTCAAGCATGGGCTTTACCAAAAGTAAAGCTGATCCTAACCTTTATCTCAAGGTTGTAGAAGATGAACTTGTCATCCTGTTATTATATGTGGATGACTTATCCTTGATAGGAAATGAGAAACAGGTCATGGAAAGCAAGAAGAAACTAGCAGAAGAATTTGAGATGAAAGACCTTGGGTTAATGCATTATTTCCTAGGTCTAGAAGTATGGAAAAGTTCAGAAGAAATCTTTCTCAACCAGGGAAAGTATGCAGTAGAGATATTGAAGAGATTCAATATGTTTGAATGCAAAGTCATGGCCACACCCATGGACTCCAACCTGAAGTTGTTAGCTGATGACTCGTCAGAGTTAGTGGATATGAATCATTACAGATAGATCATTGGGTCATTGATGTACTATAACAAATACCAGACCAGACATTTGCTTTGCTGTGAACACCTTAAGTCAATATCTTGTTCAACCAAGACGGGTTCACCTAGTAACTACAAAACATGTGATGAGATATCTGAAAGGGACTATAGACTTTGGTTTATATTATGATGGTAGCCATGAGTATAGATTGTATGGCTACATAGATGCAGATTGGGATGGAAGTATCTCAGACAGGAAAAGCACATTAGGTAGATGCTTTTGTTTGGGTTCTGCTATGAGTTCATGGTTTAGCAGGTAACAGTCCAGTGTTTCTTGTAGCATGGCTGAAGCAGAATACATAGTAGATTGCTCTGCTAAGTTGTGAAGCCATATGGATTCAGAAGCTGATATTAGGTCGCTTTGAACTAAAGATGGATACTACATTGATTCTATGTGATAGCGAGAGTTGTGATAATAGAGAACCCCGTGTTCCTTCATAACACATAGAAATCCAGTATTTCTACATTCAAGATAAAGATGCAGATGATGGCGACCTGATGATGCTTTCAGTACTCACATACTGGAGATACAGATGATGATAGTTTAGTATTCACATACTGAAGATGTAGATGAATATGGTGATGCACTGACAAAGCCTCTGTCTTGGGTAAAGTTCGAACACTTTTGAGACAATCTTGGTATGGTTCAGAAATACCTTCCCTGAAAGGGGGAGTAGTTATGTTACAGTGGGATTGTGTCATCCCTGGACACTTGCCCTAAAGTGATATAGAGACCTCGGTCTTCGAGAATGAAGAGGGATTGTATCATCCTAGGACATATGTCCAGAAGTGATCCGGAGACCTCGTTCTTCGAGAATGAAGTGGGATTGTATCATCCCTGGGCACTTTCCCTAAAGTGATCCTAAGACCTCGGTCATCAAGAATGTGGTAGGATTGTATCATCCTTGAACTTCGGTTCAGAATGGATCCAGTGTAACTTCAGTCATCGAGAATTTGGTGGGATTGCATCATCCCTAAACTTCAATTCAAAATGTATCCGGAGGTCTCGGCTGCCATGAATGTGGTAGGATTGCATCATCCCTTAACTTCGGTTCAAAATGTATCCACAGGTCTCAGCCCCCATGAAAGTGGTGGATTGCATCATCCCTGAACCTCAGTTCAAAATGTATCCAGAGGTCTCGGCCCCCGTGAAAGTGGTAGGATTGCATCATCCCTGAACTTCGGTTCAAACTGTATCTGGAGGTCTCAACCCCTGTGAAAGTGGTGGATTGCATCATCCCTGAACCTCAGTTCAAAATGTATCTAGAGAGGTCCCCGTGAATATGGTAGGATTGTATCATCCTTGAACTTCGGTTTAGAATGGATCCGGTGACTTTGGTACTCGAGAACGTGTGTTGATCTCGTAATTCCTAGAGGAAGGATTGTCTGAGTTCCACATCTAGTTGATCCCGTAATTCCAAAAGGAAGGATCGTTAGTAACTCTGTAAAGACCTAAATCCCGTAATTCCGAAAGGAAGGATCATTGAATTGATCCCATAATTCCAATAGGAAGGATTGTCTGAGTTCCACAGATGTGTTGATCCCATAATTCCAATAGGAAGGATTGTCTGAGTTCCACAAATGTGTTGATCCCGTAATTCCGAAAGGAAGGATCATTAGTAACTCTGTAAAGACCTAAATCCCGTAATTATGAAAGGAAGGATCATTGGTAATTCCGTAAAGACCTAAATCCCATAATTCTGAAAGGAAGGATCATGTTGATGTTTTGATGATGTGGATGTTTTGATGATGATGATGTTTTTATAATGATGATGACGTACTGATCGAAAGATCAGTGTATGATGATGATGATGTACTGATCGAAAGATCAGAGTATGATGATGATTAAGATGTACTGATCGAAAGATCAGAGTGTGATGATGAGGATGTACTGATCGAAAGATCAGAGTATGATGATGATGATGATGTATTGATCAGAGTATGACGATGATGATGTATTGATCGAAAGATCAGAGTATGATGATGATAACGTACTGATAAAATGATCAGTATGTGATGATAATGACGTACTGATCAAAAGATCAGAATATCATGATGATGATGCTGTTCGAGAATTAAAGTATTGAAGATGTTTCTGATCGAAATGTTTAAGATGTTGTTTATGATCGAAAGATCAAAGTGCTAAATATGTTGCTGATCAAAATGCTGAAGATATTGTTGCTGATCGAAAGGTCAAAATGCTGAAGATGTTGCTGATCGAAAGGTCAAAGTGCTGAAGATGTTGCTGCTGATTGAAATTTCTAAGTGCTGAAGATGTTGTTGCTCGAAAGGTCAAAGTGCCGAAGATGTTACTGAAGGTGTTGCTGATCAAAAGGTCAAAGTGTTGAAGATGTTGCTGATCAAAAGGTAAAAATATGCTGATGCTGATCAAAGAGTTGTTGTCGTTGAAAATTGAAGACGAATACTATATGATGTTGAAAAGATTCCAATGATTTATAGATGTATTACCCTAATGATGTTTATGATGTCCTCTACCTCTCTCCTACTATTGTCGTTGTTGATGTTGTTGTAGAACACC
>LPNX010257750.1:3175-94742 GCA_001517045.1 Pseudotsuga menziesii | reverse complement strand
AAATACACTTCAAACAAGATCTATTCCTATGAAACAAGATCTGATTACGTACATCTAAAGAATTGTTATGTTGGCCAACGATCTACCAAATGAATTATCAGAAGAATACTATGGAAAATCAAATGAACAAACACATGAACTGAATAATAAAATAACTATGATAAATCCAATGCATGAAATCATGAATTAACAAATAAACAAATCTGCAAAATGAAACACTTGCAATCAACATTACCAGCATCTGCTCAGGGAAGAGGGCCCTTCCTCCACTGAGCAGAGCTGGATCTCCACAATAGAAATCTACAACTCCAAAATTAAGAAACAACCAGCATGTATTATCATAATGGAAGAATTACAACAGATCTGGATCAAATCCTACATCACAACATTGTGTTATTTCCTATCATCCATCTCCTATCCTGCCTAATCTATCATGCTTAATCAATCAATCTATCATCAATCAATCATCAATAATAATAATCAATAATCATCCCTTCTTAATGAGATTGATTACATATTTATACATAAAATTATCTCCTGGAAATGAATAACTGAACCCCCAGCTTGTGATCTGTAACAGCTGAAACATGGCCGTAACTACTGGCAACTTTGGAACCGGCCGCAACACCAAATCTGGAAAATACCCTTTTGAAGAACCACCTGCATATCGTAAACCGTAGCTTTGTTTGGAGATTTCCTCAAGAGTCAGGTAAATGAGGATGTTACGCACAAAACCCATGTCTCGGATTTTTGAGATTCGTTTCCATCTGCCCGCAAATCAAGACGCGAATCAAGGTGTTCTTATGTGGCATGCGTTTTTGGTTAAGGCTGTAACAGCTGGCTGTGAGCATTCTGTACGTGGAAAATCACTCCATAAACCATCATTAGTAAAATTATGCATAATAGTCTTTTAATTCATCAAATATAAAGGAAAATAGTCACTATTAACCACTTAAAATATCAAATGGAAGTAGCGGCTGTACAATGCGCAGCTGCAACAAATGAATGGAAAATGAAATGATAAATGAGGAATAATGGTAAGAAATGGATGAAAAATGGATGAAAAGTATGTCAATAAGTGGTGGAAAAATGGACAATTCCAGGTCCTGACAGCATTTCTTCGTAATACCAAGAAAAGATATCATGGAATTCTTTAAACAGCTTGGTATATTCTTGAGTCTTAGCATGGGAACATTCTGCCCCATTATAGACATTCTCTATCCTGCCAGGATCACGAGAGATATTGATAGGAATCGTTGGAGATATATTTTCCATGTTTCCATCAGCCATCGAACCAGAAGAGCTTAATGGAACCATAGGACTACCAATTCTCTCACTAAGAACCTCCCTAAAGTCCTCACGCTCCAAGCGGTCAAGCTCTGGAAGAAAGTGAGATCTATGATGGAGTTCTTCCCATGGTGTCTCAACTCTCGACATGGCCTCAATAATCGCTTCATCTGAAGGGAAAACACTATCAAGGCAGTCGTGCGCGTGAGAAGTACTTCTAGTGTAGACATTGCACAAGGAGTGTGGCCCAAATCCTCGACAACAGAATAGTTCTAGGCAGCTCGGGCATTAGGATTGTGCCCCGAACACTTAAGGACTCCCTTAGGAATGCGAGCTATAGCTTTAGGTTTATCCATAGGTTTTTCAATATGCAAAGGAGTCCCTGGTGGATCAAGTTCCTTTCCTAGGCTGGGTTGTGATGAACCATAGTCTTTCGCATGGGTCACAACTTTCGCAGCATGTACCATGTTAATGCAACCATGAGCACTACCCTCCGGTGGATCTTGATCACCACCAGACTGATCATGGATCCTTGAGTTCATATTTTTATTGTGAGGTAAAGGGTTAGTCAGCACAGCTAGGCCCTGTCCCAAGAATCTAGAGGCTTCATCGATATGAGGGCACAAGTAAGTGAGGTGATCATCATTATTATTAGAATTCTCATTCCTATTCCCACCCTTATGATTATTCTTACCCTTCTTTTTATTCCGTCTAGGTTGTTGGTTACCCTTCTGGTCCAACGATTGCACTGAAAGCACACTCGTCGTTTGGGCGGGTTGAGATGAAGCCGTGGCTTGTCTCAAAGCAGATTGGTTGATTGATAATTGAATGACTTGTTTTGCAACCGAATCCATAGGTTTATCACTCGCACAACCAACAATGCCATCGGCATGTGGTCCAGGTTTAACTTTGGGGTCAAAACTAGAATGCGAAGCATTGGGAATGATCTCATATAACAAACCGGACTAAGCATAAATCAATTCCAGTTCTTGAGTTCTAAAAATGGCTTGTTCCTCATTTTGCACTCCGGATGTAGAAACATCCTTCGCTATATACGGCAATAACGACTTAAGGAACTATTCGAGGAGGAATTCTGAGGGTATAAAGGCTCTAATTAACCTCTTCTGTCTACGCCACTCTTGGATGTGGTCTGAGATATGTGTGGCTTTATCCTGTCGAAATGTCGACAAGAGTTCAGTACCAATGTCATAACGCAGTAGTAGCTGGAAGTGGTTAAGAAAATTCATCGCTAGGTCATCGAACAAAGCGAATGCCCCCCTAGGTAGCTCTATATACCATTTCGTGGCAGGCCCTATCAGGGGGNGCTGGAAGTGGTTAAGAAAATTCATCGCTAGGTCATCGAACAAAGCGAATGCCCCCCTAGGTAGCTCTATATACCATTTCGTGGCAGGCCCTATCAGGGTGCATTGAAACAACCTTAAATGGATTGAGTCCTGGGTAAGCAATTCAAAGATCACCATAGGTGAAAGGTAGTAACATGTTCACTTGGATCCTCTCCTGGTTCGCCCTCGAATTTGGGTATGTTCGAGGGAAGCTTAGTAGGGACAGCCAACCAAGCTAGGTCATGAGCTATAGGATCGTTCGTCAATCTCGACAAGTTAGGAAGATTCAGCATTGCAAGGAAAGGGATCCTAGGATGATTATGTCGATGGACCACTCCCTGATAGTTCTGATTCACATAGGTCTGATTACCATAACCACCATGGCCTTGGCCATAGTTCCCTCCTCCCGTTTGACCTGTATAGGGTGGCATGGAAGCACCATAGTGTGGTGTACCTTGACTATTTAGAGCTACAAAGCCATAATTTGGAGATTAAGCAGGTTGTTGATACCCGCACCCATAAGGTGAGGAACCCTATCCATACTGCATCCCATAATAGGGTCCATAATTCATCGCATGAGATGTCCCATGAGACACTCCATAAGTAGGAATATATGCTCTGAAAGTAGGAATATACATTCTGGAAGTAGGAATATGACCTCTAGAAGTATGAATGTGACCTCCTGAAACAACGGGCGGTGCATAAACCTGAGACACAACTGGTCTAGTAACCGCAGTACAGACATGACTCGTAGCAACATTCTGACCCGAAGGACCACGTGAATGAGGTGGAGGGTGAACATTCGAAGAACTAGGGACAGAGGATGAAGGGATCTATGTAATTATGTATGTGCTATTCCCTATAGTCACTCGTCTCGTATCTAGTATCCTAATAGGATCACTAACCCTAGACCTAGGAGGAATATGCGATGTAGCTTCCACCGCCAGGATGGAAGGTGCAATGTGACTTGTGCTCCCAAACCTCTCTACATGGTAAGGAATGAGATTGCCCCGAGGCATAGTGTTAGGCTCAAACTCAGATTCGACATGGAATACCAAATCATGTGGGGGAAAACCAGACATACCATAACTACCATAACTAGTGCTCGTGAGTTCAAAATGAGTCTCATCATCCTCCGGCATTCCATATCGGCAATGCGTCAATGGAGAATCAACCCTATACTAAGTAGGTCTATCATGAAAATTTCCTATCTCAGAAATCACAGGACCTAACTCAGTCAAATCGGGTGAAGGATCATAGTTAGGAGTAAATTCCCCATCTTCCACATGAATGGGAGAAGGTGGTTCATGAATACTTTCTATATGGTCTCCCATGGTGTGTGAATCAATGTGCAAAGTAGTCTTCCTAGACTGTCTATTTCTCTCTCCTAATGGAGAAGAAGATGTAGAAGGTGAAAGTCCTGCTAAATGACGAGAACGGTGAGGATCCGCACCGAAATCCACAATGACTCAAAAAATATCAAAGACTCTCTATCTATGCAAACCCTAGGCAAGCTAATGTGCATAGAGCAATCACCAAGAAAATATAAAGCCAAACACAAGCAATCAAGGGTAGGATAAGTGAGCTCCCGAATGAAGCAAGTATGTGTCGACTAGGAGAGGCTTGAGGCTCCCATACACAAAAAGCGGAGGTACGTAACCAATTATTGTGGCCCTCAGCTTCAACATGTAAAGTGACTGTGCTGTTCGACCCCAACCTAGCCGAGACACCCACATAATAACCCCTGCAAAGTACCCCCTCGATATCCTAGGTAAGGCCACTAAGGTCACCTCAATATAATCAATGCTCAGGCGGACAGTCGCAGGTGGGATTGACCGTATGGGCGGGGTAGCAAAGCCCAAAACTCTTGAAAGAGCCCCCAGATATGAATACAATCCTGGAAATATCTCCGGTTCTACTCAGTTATGACTAGGGGTCATCCCAATCAATAACCGCTCACACTGCCTTGTGCTTAACTCCCTTTTGAGAGGAGAATCCTGAGAAACACTGGTTATACCAAGAAATTTCACACACTCACCTAGATAGACACATACATGTTGTTGTTTAGTGGTCTTGGAGAATTTACTCACAATGAACTATTCCAAGACCCTAAAACCTAATCTTGTTGGTGAACCCTATCAAATAAAATAGTGTAGTTCATTTTAATTAAACATTGATTTTAATTGGCTTTATTACTCAAAAGAGGTGTATAGCCATGCAACTAATGGTGTTATGACACAACAAGAAGCAAAATGCACACCTAACAATCAATGCAAATGCATTGTGTCCATGAAAAATAGGGTATGCTACTACGTGAAATGCACAATTTTCTTCAAATGATAAATGCAAGCTTTCCTATATGAAATCCTGACTAATACTCCAAAGCAAATCTAGTACAAGTACTATGCAAAATGCAAGATGTAATGCATGATGATAAGAAAATATTTTTGGATTTATTGAAATAAAAATGAGATATAAAAGAAAAAGAAGTACACTCAAGCAAGCACACTCAAGCAACACTCAAGCAAAGTACTAAGGTAAAAGAAATATAATGCACTAATCCCAAAGCAAGAAATAAAAAATGCAATGACAAGAACATTCTTAAAAAATAAATTTACCCTAAAAAAACGTCTCTGGTTAGAAATAGAGGTGTATACAGACTCTAGCAGTATCAAAGGAGACTCAGCAATCATCACAATTCACCCAACAACCATCCATCTTCCTCTAGAAGGAAAAACTAAGGGCATACACGACTGTTTGCAGTAAGCCCGCGTGTGTATGTGGAAATAGCAGTGAAACCCGTGTATATACATGACTGTGAGTTAAAAACTCGTGTATAAAAATAAAGGCAAACAGACAAGCTGAGACAAAATTCACACCAATCAGACACTACCAGGAAAACATGCCCCTAGACCTGACACAGAAACAAGAGAAGAAGAGCAATTCAAAGTCATTGAATGCTGATAGAAAACCACCAAAGGACAACTACTAGCAACTCCCCAGTGGAGTCGCCAATTCTGTTACGGAGAGAAATTCTTATGGCTTGGGGTACCACAACAAACAACTTGACTCCAGAAATCAATCCTTTCCAATATGCAATAGAAATTAAATATCTAACACTAAAGGATCAAACCTCGTACCTTATTCCGGATGGTTGAATTAGATCCCCGTTGAGCTTTCCTACTTCATCTTAAATTGATAAATCACTTCCTCAACAACAAGTAAACAAGACAAGCATACTATATATTGGTGTTAGATCTATTCTAGCATATATAATCAACAATGTATAAGCATTTGAAATCATCCATGGATAAAATATTCTTTCAAACATACATTATTGGACAGGAAAAGATATTTCTATTAATATAAAATCAGAGATTACAATGGATACAACCTTTGTCGGCACGTCTGCGAACCAGAGAAACTGAATCCCCCACTTGGGTTTCCACCACCTCAATCCTCCATCTCTCAATAGCAATCTCACAAGCAAAAGTCAAGCTTGGGAAGAACACAAAAGTGCTCCAAGGGACAAAGGGATGTAGGCTCAAGCACAAGTTTTGGCAACAATGGACTATAGTTTCTTTGCTTTCAATTCTCTAATATGCCTTCAATGTAGCAAAGAGTTCCTTATATAGCTTTTCAAAGGGGTAATGAAATGTCGAATCCGAGCGATCTCAAGGCATATGGAAGGCCAGGAGTCAAGTGAGTCAGATCCATGTTAAGGAAAACTCCAAAAGGATTTGGATTATGCACACATCCCGATGTACGTGGTTTTAGGGGTCAAACCCATGTATATACGCGATTAGGGGTTTAAAAGTTGCATGTATTAATTTTCACATGTTTTTAAGGATGGTATAGGAAACATCAAAGGACAAAAAATGGTCCAAGGGGTCTAATGAGTCTGCAGAGGGGCAGGGGAAGGCCATGCAAGTGTGATTCACCTGGAGAGGTAAAATGAGCTATAACAACCACAGAGTGGACATGAATCGTGTAACTCCATCCATTGGAAAATGCAAGCCGTATGGAAGATGTGGCCTCAATGCATTTGAGACGCATCCTCATTGCTGAGTTGAAAATCAATAAGGCAAATTGAGCAAGTTGAAGTGTTACTAGTTCTATCATGTATGTGTTCCTATGAAATTGTTATGCAAGACAATCATTGCTCCACTATAGCGCCTCTACATGTCACTCGATTTTGTCGATGAAATGCATGATCCATTTGTTCTCTATTGTAACGCTGAATTACTTCTCTATTGCTCCGAATTTATTCTATAATCCTTATATGATCTCTTGGTAGTAGCTGAATTTCCCTTCTCACCCGAACACGACATTTCGTATCTCTCAACTGATTCTCATCATTCCCATTTCTTAACTCATAATTATGTTCAGGAGGATGCGGCAATGAATCGCGATCTGCTGATGTTCTTGGTGTTTGTTCTTCCATTTCGAAAGGTATGGACGTTTCCAATTTTGATTTATCATTTTGTTGTTGTTGTTGTTTTTATACGATTAAGAACAATGTAATATCCAAAGGATAACCAAATTATTTTTTTGGTTGTTGTTTTTATACGATTAAGACAATGTATCGAAAGGATAACCAAATTGGTTGACCTATTTTTCGAGTTATCATCGTTTAGTTTTAACATCGATTTCTATCAAATTTAGTAATATAAAAAATCCAATCCTTAAAGGAAAAAAATATGTAGAAGCATCTAAAGGAAAAAAAGGAAAAGGTTGTTGGTTTAATACAATTAAGAACAATGTATCCAAAGGAAAACCAAAATGGCCAAAAAAGGTAAAGGTTGTTATTTTAATACAATTAAGAACAATGTATCCAAAGGAAAGCCAAAATGGTCGACTTAATTTTCGAGTTATCATTGTTGGTTTTTAACATCTAATTTTATCAAATTTGGTCTATCAAAAACCCAATCGTTGAGGGAAAAAACATGTCGAAGCATCTAAAAATAGAATTAAGTTTAATTTAATATAATATTATTTAAATGTCCTTTCATCAAATCATGTGACTTTACTTTAGGGTAGAAAATATGTACATTATGTTATTGTAATGGATTTTGTTCTTTGCATTTAGAACTCTCTAACTTTGTTGGGTAAGTTGTTTCTCAAATTATGCTTTTTATTTGTACTTTTCATTGGTATGGGTAAATTTGATTAAATTGAATTGAAAGCATATATATATATATATATATATATATATATATATATATATATATATTGAAATACATTATAGCGTGGTTGTTTATTTTCTAGGTCAATGTTCATTGGACTAGTATTGTCTTTTTATTTTTATACTAGAACAACCTACCTTTTTCCTACTCTTTTATTGAGGAGGAAATGGGGTAACTTGAATACTTGAAGGGTGAGAATTCAAAGGAAAGGAATGGGTAGTTGGGCTACCAGTGAAGTCTCATGGATGCTTAGATGAGATGAGGATATCTCTCTTTTGGTAGGGGGAGGGGTCTTATTATCTAGGTCCCTTGTCCCCTTTGGATTTTATGTCTTACATCTCATCATAACATTTTCATATAATTGAGGGTGCATTGAGTGACCACAAATAACCATTGTAAGTGATCTATCCATTGCATGAGGATATGATTGCAATAATCTTATCATGCACTTAAGATTAGATTGTTCATGGGGATTAACCATGTTTAGTGGAGGAAACACATGCCTTGGTCCCTAAAGTAAGATTTAATAAATCTAAAGGGTCATAAATAAGGCCCCAAACCACCAAACAAGACCTCTATAGGGTATATTTTGTGTATGAATTGTGATATGGTTTCCAATTACACGTTTTGAGCACTAGGGAAGGTATTGCATAACTATCCCAATGTTGGATTAGGAATATAAGGTCTTATGTTCTAATGTAATATTGTATGGCTCAAGATCCCCTAAGGAGGCCTAAAGGAAGCATGCATCACCTCTTTAGAGGATTGTTTCTATCCAATTGGAGATATGCATGCCATTAGGAGATTTTTGGATCTAAGGATGGGCTTTGGTGCCTTGACCGCAATTGAGGAAGGAAATCCATCCCCTATATACCATAAGGGAAGATTTTAGGGATTGTGTTACATGAATCAAGCCTCTAACTATCACACAAGATTTTGTTATGGATTATCTAGCCCTAAAGTGAGGATGGGTGACATGAAAAGATTTTTAGATTAATGAATATGTTTCATGGGTCCATTACCATGTTTTTGCTATAACTTTTTATTAAAATCATAAAAACCTAAATCAATAATAAAATATTAAATCCTAAAATTTATTAAAATCATAAAATTTATACCATAGAAAAAATAAAAATAAAACAAAATAAATTAAAAATAAACAATTAAAAATTAAAAATATAACTCAAAAATTAAAAATACATTGTGAAAATCAAAAAAATTTAAAAGAGAAAAGAGAAAGGAAAAAACAAAAAGTGACATCTAAAAAGAAAACAAAAGAAGAAAGAGAATAAGGGAAAAATATAAAAATACAAAAAAACCATCAAATAAGATTATATCCTATAAATTAAACTAAATTAAAGGTAAACAAAAATTCAAAATCACAAATTCCAAAAATATATTATTAAAGCATAAATATTAAACCAACATAAAGAATAAGGAAGAAGACACCTTCAGAAACCTTTAAAATGACGAATAAAACAGAATATTATTAAATCATAAATATTAAACCAACATAAAAATAAAAATAAAGAAGAAGACGACTTAAGCAACCTTTAAAATTAAGATTAAGAATATAACATAATAGTTAAAAATTCAGATCAAAGAAAAAGAAATAAGGTAAAACTAAAGAATGAAAACTAAAAAGACAAGGACAACAAACAAAGTGGGAAATGGAAAAAAAAAAGACAAAAGGATAAGGAAAAAAAACAAAGAAGAGAACATGTAAATTGGCATTAATACTAAACTCTTAAATATGGTTGGGGAGATATTTAGGGATTTCAATGGAATCTCTAGAGAAAGGATCTCAATGTGAAATTAAGGATAAGATTTTTAATTAGGGATATTGTGAATGGTAGAAATTAAAGATTATCTTAGTTTTGTGAAAGGACAAAAAGTGGGTGAAGAAGAATGTAGTATAAAAAATATGTATATGATAATGTATAAGATGATTATATAAGAAGTGTTTCAGGTAATTTATATCCTAAGTGGGAAGGGAGAGTCACCTCTTTAATTTGATTACATTAATTACTAAAATGATCCTGGATTAACCTAGTGTGGTGTTTTAAATTTAGAATTTATAACATTTCTTTATCCTTTTAAAATGCTTTGTCCTCAAAGCAGGGTAATGATGGATAATGCTAAACAAATTTCTATGTTTCCCATGATGTGTCTTATTCTAGTACACTCTTCCATTTAATGAGGTATTCCTTGATCATTCTAGTGAGCAATATTTGTTCTTTAATGTTGATTATAGCTTCTGGTTCTAAGATAAGTTTCCCTTCTTCGTCTAGAATGGGAAGTGTTGTTTGAACTGATTAATGTTGACCCAACAAATTTTTTAGATTTGATACATGGAATAAGTTGTGAATTAGTATTTTCTCTAGTTATTAGAATTTGAAGTCCATTAAGATCTTCAAGCAGAGAGTTCTGATAATGTTGCAGCAATTGAATGGAGAATGAACATAAAAACTAAGAAAAACAAACCACACAGGAAATGGACAAGTATTGCTCGGGAATTTACAGTATATTCATCATAATAATATCCAGTGTACAATGTAGTTTACATAGGTAGAATTTGAATGAATGAGTAATGAATTCAAATCCTCCAAGTGGATATGACTGTATCTAACTCAATCTCTAACTCAAGGTCTCCCAATCAATATTGGAGTCCAAATAGACAACTCCCTAATGACCAATAACTGCAACAAGTAGTAACAACTAGTTAATTCAGTGCAACTGAGTGTGGTTGGTAGGTAAAGCACTCCTCCCCATGCAACCATGCAGTATCCATGCATTAGTAGCACTAGCCTAACTGATTGTGAAGTAACTGATTGTAACTGGGGGCTAACTAAGACTAACTAGTGCTAACACCAACTGACTGAAGTAGGGTGGTGTCGAGACTCCCAGTGGCTCCTACAATGTAGGGATTGGTCTAGGAGGTGCCCTAACTGATGCATGCACATGCAGTAAGTAGCATTTAACCTCTAGTAGTGATCCCCACACTTCAATGACTGGTACATGTGTCCCAATTGGGCCAAGTGGACCCAATTGCACTAGTGGACCCATTTAATTAATTTAAGGTTCCTACGTTAGGAAATAATTAATATAATAGACATTTGACCAAGGGAGGATTAATAATCCTAACACTAGTAACTTTAGCCCATATGCTACGTGGCTAATATTCTGTATAATTTAGTATGGACCATAGAACTAAGGATCTAATTTGTTCTTCCCTCATTGTTTAAGTGATAATTGTTTGTACAGTTGAAGTCTTATGAATACCCAATCTACTAATTCAAACTCTCTCTTGGATCTATGTTGTTCTACTTGTTGTTTCATATGAATTTGTGCCATAGTTAAATTATCTTTGAGTGTTTGCATGATTCATTGGTTTTCTTCCAGTTGATATTTTATGGTGGGTACTTTTGTGCTTCCTTAAATGATTTCCTTCCATCCAGGTGGTTAATAACTATATAATGCTTGAAATGGAGTCATCTTAGCTGATGTGTGATACATAGAGTTATGCCACCATTTTGCAAGGTGTAAACATTGTAACCATTTTTTTTGTTTGTCTATGAAAAAACTATGAAGATAGGCTTCCAGGCATTTGTTGACCACTTATGTTTTCTCATCTATCTGTGGGTGATAAGTTGAGCTCATATTAAGAGTGATCCATGTTTGCTTGTAGAATTCCTTCCAAAAATTTATTGTGAATTTGGCGTCTCTCTCACTCACTATAATTTTTGGAAAACAGTAATGTCCATTTTTAAGAAATTTTATTAAAATGACCAATTTTTTAGTTTTTAGCCCTGTTTCGACCTTTGACTAGTTTTGATGTCTAGTTCTTCAAATTGACCCAAATGCTCCCAAATATTATGAGAAGGTATATGAATTATATTAATACTCGAATATGATGTTCAGGGATGATTTATGACCCTCCAAATACTTCTGCAAACTTGTTTAATATTCTGTCCAAGGTAGGACTTTTCACTAGCAAATTGGGGTTCCAATTCCCCCAGGGTAAATGCTGAAAATGGCTTTCCAAATGCTCCCAAAACCACTAGAATTTCTGAAAAAAGGTATAGGATTTTTAAGGGACCTTATTAATGTCTCATGTGTATCATTATTCAGTTTATAAATGTTGTTATAACCCTCTCTCAAACAACTACAAAATCACTAGTTCAACCCTTGGGGAAATGTTGCCAAATCTTCTCCAAATGCAAATAAACTGAGTAAGATGAATTAAAATTATTAAGTGCTATATATGAAAATTATAATTATCATAAATGGAATTCCATTCATCATAAATATATTATATAAACATTCTTTCATTCGAAATCATTAGCATTACAATGGCATACATCAATATAGTGGGGAAATGATCATTGTTTGCTCATTAATTCTCCCAAACTCACTCCAATTTCTGAATAGAGCCAGAGGATGTTTAAGATAAATTGTTAAGGTATAATTTTAATCATTATTCATTTTATAAATTTTTTTATAAACCTCTCCCAAACAACTACAAAATCAGTAGTTCGACCCTTGGGGAAATGGCACCAAATCTTCTCCAATTGCAAATAAACTGAGTAAGATGACTGCAAATTCTTAAGTGTTGGATATGAAACTTGTAATAATCATAAATTTCATTCCATTAATCATAAATATATCATAAAAACATTCTTTCATTCAAAATCATCATAATTACAATGGCATACATGAATATAGTGGGGAAATGATCATTGTTTTCTCATTAATAATCACTTTTACATACAACCTTTTGGTATTTTGACCTGAGAATTTATGAAGATGAATAAAATATTATATTAATATTATTACCATAAAAAATATACCATGATAATGTCTCCCAAAGATTACAATATCTCATCCAAAGTGCAATCCCTCCATGAGCAAGAATATGCAATAAAGACTGGAAATGGTTGAGAGAATGTGATGCACTAGAAGGAACCATTATATTACCTATTTCTTACACCTGAAAAATAAAAACTCCATTAAATTTCCATGAAATACTTGAATGTACTCTCCAAACACCAGCCTGGATGGGAACCTTTTGTTAGATTTTTAACATTAAGCTAGCATAAAATTGGGATATTTAACTGAGAGAACAAAAAGCACATCAGTCAAACACAAGAGACAATGAACATAGTGTTTTTCCTTGAGGAAACCATAAATTGAGAAAACCCCACAACTTCCTCAGAGATAGAATCAACACCAAAAGTAAAACCCCAAAACAGTAAGATGATCTCCCGATAGCAGTAACTTGTTTCTTCCTTGCCCTAGTGTCTTTCTCTTCCTCAGCTATGCACTACAACTGAGTGTGTATGAGTGTGTAATAAATAGAGAGGCTATCTCTCTATTTATACTAATTCCTAACTTGACTAAACCCTACTAGGGCCGAACTCCCTAGGAGAGTCTAATAACCCTAGTGCCCCAGAATTGTGAGGACTTTAACCCTTAGATAATAGGAGGGTTACCCACCTTGAATTGACATGACTTGTTTACATTATAGAAAATATCGATAGGAACATCGAGATATGATATGACTCAAGTACATTACAAATACATCTCGAAATAAACATCGGGTTACAATACATAAGAAATGCAAGTGAATACATTCCAAAGTTACAATTACATCAACACTCCCTCTTAACTAGGAAGATATTCTCTCGACAGAATTTAATAGCACAATACTTCTTCTCTGTATCATCTGGGTCATCGTCAAGCTCTCGTCATCTTCATATTCAAGTCATCTTCATCTTCAATTCCTCTTCATCTTCAAGTCATCTTTCATTATCAGATCTGGATCATCACTCGATCTGGATCATCGTCATTGGATCTGGATCATCACTGGACATCATCACTGGATATAGATCATCACTCGATCTAGATCATCGCTATTGAGCCATCATCACTGGATCTAGATCCACACTCGATCTGTATTAGTACCACAGGTGCTATCTCATGATTCTTCTCGTCACAGGAAGTTCTACAGAGCCAACCCTTTTTCATGCTGGTTGTAGGCCTAGCCTCCATGTAGGTATTTCTCAATGCTTATATCTGACCCTAAGTCAGAATGGCCTGTCCAGCACTTACATCTGACCTTGACTCATCAAAAAGGCATGCCCAACACTCACATCTGACCATGAGGGGAACTTAATCCCCTCACCATGTCAGAATGGCCCAGCCCTTACATTTGACCATGGAAGAAACCTCATCTTCTCCCATGTCAGAATGGCCCAACCCTTACATCTGACCTACTCGTCAGAATGGCCCAGCACTTATATATAACCTACTCGTTAGACTGGCCTAGCACTTATATATAACCTACTCGTTAGAATGGCCCAACACTTATATTTGAACTAATCATCATAATGGCGTCCACTCACATCTAATCTTGTAGGAACCAATCCTACATTCACATCAGAATGGCCCCTAGTCCTAGACTAAGCTACCTGGTAACTAACCAAGTACCTCCATTCTCCCAAAGAATGGCATTATCCCTTATATCTAATCAAGTGGGAACCAATCCCTCAATCACATCAGAATGGACATACGCTCACATCTAATCATGTAAGACTACATCTTACAGTCATTTCAGAAAGGCCCTCGGTCCCAGACCAAGTATTCCTGGTAACTGACCAGGCACCTCCATTCCAAGAATGGCAACAACCCTTACATCTGATCATGTAGGAACTAATCCTATAGTCATATCAGAATGGCTCACCACTCCTATCTGACATGGAAGGAACCAATCCTCTCACCATGAAAGAATGGCTCATCCCATACATCTGACCATGGAAGGAACTTAATCCTCCCACCATGTCAGAATGGCTCTGGGTCTCATCATTTCCCCTTGGAGGAAACCTCGATCTGGAGAACACCAAGCTTCTCCCTGAGGTACTTGAACTTCACCCTAGCCAATGGCTCCATCAACACATCAACTATCTAATCCTTCATTGCAACATACTGGAGCTTCACTGCTCCTCTCTACACCATATCCCTAATATAGTGATACTTGATCTCGATATGCTTCGACCTGTCATGGAACAATGGATTCTCTAACAACTTCACACAACTCTAGTTGTCACAATATATACAAGTAGCATCCAACTAGAGACCAAATAAATTAGACAGTAGCTTCCTCAGTCATAATGCCTCACAACTAGCTGAACAAGCTACGACATACTATGCTTCAGCTGTACTCAGTGCCACACAAGATTGCTTCCTGCTAACCCAAGAGATCACACCTGATCCCATACTAAAGCAACACCCTGAAGTGCTCTTCCTATCGATGGAAATGCCTGCCCCATCTGAATCAACATAACCCTCCAGTTTAATCTTCTGACTCACCTCATACTTGAGCCCATAATCAATTGTACCCTTCAAGTACCTCAAAATATGATTTGCAGCAATCAAGTGAACATGTCTTAGATCTTTCAGGAACTGGCTCAAGGTGTTCATAGCAAATCAAATGTCTAGTCTCATGTTCATCAGATACATCAAGGACCCAATCATCTGATGATACATCATAGCATCAATCGCTTCTGATGAAGCACCACTCAATAGCTTTGGGTTCAATGCCATAGGTGTGGCCATAGCCTTGCAGTCCATCATCCCAAACCTCTTCAGGATCTCTACTGCATACTTCCCTTTTCTAAGGGATATTCCATCCACATTCTTCCACAGCTCCATGCCTAGAAAATAGTGCATCATTCCCAAGTCCTTCATTTTGAACTCGGCAACAATCTTTCTCTTCATATCAGAAATCAACCCATCCATACCTGTTACAAACAGATCATCTACATATAGTAGGAGCATCAATGGGTTGCCATCTTCAACCTTGTAGTAAAGGTTGGAATCTACTTTACTTTTGTTAAAGCCCAAACTGGATAGAAAGTTGTCAATTCTGTCGTACCATGTCCTGGGTGCCTATTTCAAACAATACAAGGCTTTCTTCAATCTATATACATGAGAATCTGTGTCATGTGTCTCAAAACCAAGTGGTTGTTCTACATACACTTCCTCTTCTACTAGACCATTCAAGAAAGCAATCTTGACATCCATCTGGTGTATCCTCCATTTCATCACTGCATCCAGAGCAAGTATTGATCTGATGGAAGTGTATCTAGATACAGGTGCAAAGGTTTCTTCATAATCTATTCCTTCTTTCTGGGAGAAACCATGAGCCACGAATCTTGCTTTATGTTTTTCTATGCTACTGTCTGCAGCATGCTTGATTTTGTAGATCCATTTGGAAGTTACAACTGACTTCCCTTTTAGTCTTGGGACAACATCCCAAACATCATTCTTCATGATCAATTGATACTCTTTGATCATAGCATCCTTCCATTCTTTCCGTTCTGTCGCTTCTTCATAATTGGAAGGTTCTTTATTGATGAAATCACATAGTAATGCTACATATCCAAAGCAGGATCTGGTCCTCTTTCTTTCTTTCTTTGTGATTCTCTTATGGAGCCCCATATCTTTCTACACCTTAGATAGATTCTCGTACCCAAGCAGGTTTCCTCTTATGAGGATTCTTCTCCTGAGGTAGATCTATATGTCTTTCTAGTTCTTGAAATTCTTGATCTTCTTCTTGAGTTTTTTCATCCATGGTTGTGTCATGAATTCTGGGTGCTTTTGCTTCTTTAGGTTCTTCAATAGTTTTCTTTCTAGATTTGTTGTAAGCTGTATCTTCATCAAATGTCACATCCCTACTAATTTCAATCTTCTTGAATCCTAGGAAATATATTCTGTAAGCCTTCAAGCTTTCAGAGTATCCCACAAATATACCCTTCTTTCCTGAAGGATCTAGTTTTGTTCTCTTTTCTTTTGGAATGTGTATGTACACATGACAGCCAAATATTCTGAGATGGCTGACTTTTGGTTTCTTACTGGAGAATAATTCTTTAGGAGTCTTGTTCTCGAGTACTCTATGTGGAGTACGGTTCTATCCATACACCGTTGTTCTGGTAGCTTCTCCCCAAAGAGGCATAGGAAGATCTTGATCATGAAGCATAGCTCTTGCAGCTTCCATGATAGTTTTGTTTTTTCGTTCTGCAATCCCATTCTATTGTGGATTATAAGGAGTGGAAAACTCCCTCTTAATCCCTGAGTCTTTGCATAATTCTTAGAATTCATTCAATGTGAATTCTCTGCCATTATCGTATTGAAAGGTCTTAAACTTCTTTTCAGTGTGATTCTCGATCAAGGCTTTGAATTCCTTGAAGTTGCTGAATACTTCATCTTTGTTCTTCATGAATTAAATCCATCTCTTCCTAGAAAAATCATCAATAAAAGAAACATAGTATACATACCCACTTAGAGAACTTGATGACATTGGACCACATACATCGGAATGGATGATTTCCAAGATTCCTTTTGCATTGCTCTCACTACCTTGAAATGTCTTCTTTGTATTCTTTCCTTTAGCACATCCTTTGCAGACCCCATCATGTTTTGCTTGAATTTCTAGAAGACCTTCAACAACTCTACTTGCAAGTGGTAGTGCTCTGTAATGCACATGTGCAAGCATTCTATGACAAAGCTCATTTGGCTCTACTATGTCATGGACCAAGGCTTGTTCTGGATGGCCCTTTAATTTTTACAATCCTCCTTCTTGTTCTACAGTCACTACTACATCATCGATAGTCTTTCCTTTTGGCCACATGATGACTTGACCATCTATAAATGCAACCCTCATTCCTTTTTGCATCTAATGCAGATATGGAGAAAAGGTTCTTATTTAGTCCTGGTACAAACAATACTTCTTTCATTGTCATAGACTTTCTAGAGTCTAGCTTATAAGAGGATTCCCCACTACCTTTTATTGGATATTGGTAGTCATCTCTGAGCTTCACCTTATGAGATTATTCATGTTCTGATAGTCTCACAAAGGAGTCCTTGAATCCTGTCATATGCTTGGAAGCCCCACTATCTATAAGCCAATCATTGCTTCCATGTGTGATATTTCCTGTGAGAGTGGAAATCAAAACATATTCTTGATCAGTTGAAGAATATTCACTTTCATATTTGGTCTTCTTTGTGGAAGGTTCATCATCCTCTATAGCATGAGCATGATGTCTTCTCTTGTTGTTTTTCTTCTTGTGAGATTTCCTTTTGCTTTTAGCACAATCTCTTGCAAAGTGTCCTATTTCATCACAAGTATAACATCTGAGTTGATATTTCTTGTGAGAAGAGTGCTTACCTTTATAATGATGATGATGATGGTCCCTTATGGGTTTCTTGGATTGAACTATGAGAGCTTGATCTTCACTTCCCATCTTCTCTTCTTGAGCATCTATTCGAGCTTCTTCTTATGAACATTCTTCCCAAAGTCTGTTGAACTTGACTAACTTCTTTCTGGCACAGATCCCTTGAATGAAAGAGTCCCATGTCCTAGAGAGACCATTCAAGGTCGTCATTACAATATCTGCATTTTCTACTTCTTCATCTACTGCTTCTAGTTGTTCCTTGATCTAAGAAACTCTAGTGAAGTAAGACTGGATGGTCTTGCATCCTGAATCTTCACATTCTTCAATTGGTTTCTCAGATTCATCTTTTGATTTATGTTCTTCCCTTCAAACAATTTTGTTAGGGCATCAAACATAGCTTTAGGTGTCTTCAGGGAGGATACTTGTGGTATGAGGTGATCCTTGATTGAATCAGCAATAATCCTCTTTTCCATAATCATCTTCTTATTGTGTAAGGCATTAGCCTCATCTCCCTCTGGAACTAGAACCTCCTCATTTATATAGGAGTCCAACTCATTTTCTTCCAATACGAGGGAGATCCTATATTTCCAGGCTCAGAAGTTATCAGCTCCCTCAAGATTTTCATCAAGCTTGGTATGATGAGACATATTTAACTGAGAACCTCAAATGGAAATACAAAATATTTAGATCTTACCAGGTCTAGATGTCGAATCTGGATTTGGAGCTGAAATCCTGCAGTGTTGGTTCAAGAGCAATATAGGGTTTTTCCTTTTCCGTAGTTTTTTCCAACCAAATGCTTTGATTTTTATCCCTAACTTCGATTTTGAGGAGGAGATCTATCCAGGCCTAGGCTCACTAAAAAATTCCACTTCTGTGGAAATCCCTAATTTCCAGCAGTAGTGTCAAGTCCAAAACTGAAAAACCTTAGAATTGGATTCTGTTTCGACAGAAAGATGCACCCTAGGGAGGAGATTTATTCCACCCTAATTTTGCTGAAAATATGTGGAGAGAGATCCACAAAATATGAATCCCTAGTTCCCGCAGCTACACAATGTCTTCTTCTCAGGTTAGCTCTGATACCATGTTAGATTTTTAACATTAATATAGCATAACATTAGGATCTTTAACTAAGAGAACAACAAGCACAACAATCAAACACAAGAGACAGTGAACATAGTTTTTTTCCTTGGGGAAACCATAAATGGAGAAAACCCCACAACTTCCTCAGAGATAGAATCAGCACCAAAAGTAAAACCCCAAAATAGTAAGATGATCTCCCGACAATGGTAACCTCTTTCTTCCTTGCCCCAGTGTCTTTCTCTTCCTCAGCTATGCGATACAACTAAGTGTGGATGAGTATGTAATAAATAGAGAGGCTAGCTCTCTATTTATACTAATTCCCGACTTGACTAAACCCTACTAGGGCTGACCTCTCTAGGAGAATCTAATAACCCTAGTTCCATGGAACTGCGGGGACTTTAACCCTTAGACAATAGGAGGGTTACCCACCTTGACTTGACATGACTTGTTTACATTATTGAAACTCCCAATAGGAACATCGGGGCATGACATGACTCAAGTACATTACAAATACATCCTGGAATAAACATCGGGTTACAATACATCAGAAACTCAAGTGAATACATTTTGAAGTTACAATTACATCAACACCTTTCACCCTCGAAATTGGCTAAGGCAAGAAACTAGTCATCCACTAGCTCTCTCTCTTCACAGATGCAAATTTCTCAAATGATCAAAATCCATTCTCTTGTTTGATCCTTGTATTTTATAAACATACTTGTACTTCTAAGGCTACCAATCCATCCACAAACTCAATCCAATTCTAATTAGGGTGTGCTCTCAATATTTTCCATTTGTCCTCCCTTCCCTAGCCTTCCATCTTCCCCCAATTTGAGTAGGACCCATTGAGCTTCCCCAACTCACATGAGATCCTTATTGGATTCTATATTTAGCCATGAGATTCCATAATTTTCATATGTCATCCTAAATGTTTGAAATATGTCATAAATGTCATAGCATCTTCATCATTGGCATCATAGATGTCATAGGTGTCAAGGAATCTATCCCAAGTGTCCAAGAAGCTCCCATTTGACTCTTCCTCTCCCATGTAAGTTACATTTCCTTCAAAATTCGACATATTATTCATATGGCCAATTTTATTATCCTTCTAACTCATCCAATAACGTTATGATTTCCACGGATTCAAAATTGCAAGAGGAGGATGCGATGTGGCACATAAATTCTAGCTTGTGTGGGCCCAACAATCTCCATGTGTCTCCATGCTCCATTTCGACTTCAATTTTCTATTTTATTTATTTAATTAGATCCATTATTAAATATTTATTTTATTCTAATGTATGAACAACATTTATTATCTCCCTTATTAAAATTCCAAATGTATCCATCCAACCTAGGAAACTAGTAGGATTGATGGAATTGTCCTGTTATGCAATTATTTGAACATGGACATTACAGTCGTCTCCCCTAATATTTCTTGTACGCAAGAAATTCAAAGTTTTTATGCTGCAATATTTTTCATGTTCCCAATTGGTNCTGTTATGGTTCTGCTCATTAATTTTCTTTAGCTGCAATTTTAGTAGTGGCACTCATGTACTGCAATTTTGTGTTCCCAAAAGTAAAGAGATGTGTATTGTGCATATTAATATATCCTGTAACATCACCACTAACACCAAAAGTATTAATCAAATCCATAAAAAACAAATTTTCACAAATAATCTTTACCTCCAAAATTTGGAAACCTTTTCTGAGCTTTCACCCCTTTTTACTTTTGTATAATTCTTTGAAGTTGGTGCTGAGTTACCAAACTTTGAATTTATTAATATTCCAAGAAAATTTAAGAGAGGAACCACCATTCTTGTTGCTTCACTACTCTTATTACAATCCTCTTCTCAAGTGGTGAATAAATCTTCAATGATGCTTGTTTCCCCCACAATTAAAACCAATGAGACAAAAAATGATCCCAGGGGTCCCATATGATCCTGATACATGCATGGTGTGAAATTTCTATGATGAAATTCCATGAAATCCAAGAATGTGAAAATTGAATCCATCTCTCAAAGGGTCTCATTATTAGGAAACTAGAACACTGCTCTGCAAATATGAACTCAAACAATTGAAGGTTGGTTTTCTTTCTCAAACCAACAATCAAACTGCTACTCCAAGTGAGATGAAACCAAGCAATGCCAAGATCCCATTTATTGTATTGCACTCTTCCAAAAATCATGAGTAAAAAATATAAATCATTAAAGTACATAATAACGTCATAAAAATGTACATCAAGAAGGTATCTCATCAAAGAATCATGAAAGTGCATGTACATCCAAGTAAGTAGATCATAATGTGGCCCATACACACAAGTATCAAGTATGATATCATATATTCTCCAATGACATACTTGAGGATCCCATATCCTATAATGTTCTCCAAAATAATGTAATATTCATCAAAATAATCAGCCATGTGTTCTTTCATCCAAGAAGTGAATGAATAACCTCCACCAAAATATGAACCAAATAAGGAGCAAAGAAAACATGAAGACTTCAAGTGGCTCAAATAAGTCTAATAAATACACCCATGATTATGTATATCATCATGAAATAATAGAGGATGTTTCTTCCAACAATAATGTTCTTTAATCATTTGTCTCTTCACCCAAGTGTGGGAGGAAGTTCCTCCAACATCAAATGGACTAGGCAAGGAGCAAGGAAAATCACGAGTCTGCAAGTGACTCAAGTGAACATCATAGGTGCACCCTTATAGATGTGTATAATCATAATGTAAAAAAGTATGCTGCTTAAAATGTAAAGAATATGGTTCTCTAATCATGTCATTATCAAACGGAGATATATAAATTACATACTCTTCATGTGTCACGATAAAAAAGAAACCCTTCGCACATACTTCATTAGGATGAATGCTGCAAATTTTGGAAGTGTAGGATGTAGGAGAAAGAAAAAACTCATCCAAAAGAGTATAAAGTGAAAAAATTTCATCATGTGAAGGATCCGTAGAGGTACCTCCCTTAAAAATGAAAAACTTTCCTTGTGGGTTGGTTCCAAGGTGGTGGAATCATGCACTTATTCAAAAAGTGTGTAACCACTTTCAAGAGGAAACTAAAGTTCCTCTTCCACCACAACAAGTGATTGGCTCTCATAAATATAATATCTAAACACATCAAGAACCTTCAATTTATCATGTTTCTCATGATCCATCATGTCATGAGAATCCTCCAAGCAATCTACCATATGACAATCTCAAACATAGGAGGAAGAACAAGTATCTTGCAACCTCTCAAAAAGTTGATCATTTTGAATTTTGAGCTTATGAATATCCTCATTATTATTCAATTATTCTTCATGTAACCATTCATTAAGATAAACCAAATTGTTTCTATCAAAATCAAAGACATGAAATTACCTTCAATGGTGCACATTGCTCTTTGAATATTCTCCATGTCTTCAAGGAAGGATGCCTCCTCCAATGAAGAAATTTTCCAACATGAATTTGAAACCAATGATTTAGTTTAATGGAGTATGCTAAGTGCCTCATGTATATCCATTTCACTCATATTTAGAGACCCTTCAATAAAAATAGGTTCTTGTTGAGGAATCTCCTCTTCTTCTTTCTTCTTGATTTGATCAACTTCTTGAAGCTCAAGTGGTGATGGGGAAGTTGACCTTGGTTCTTTATTAGTTGTTACAATTTATTCATCTTTATTCTCATGAGAAATTTTTATTGCAGAAAATTTTTAAAAATATTATCTCTATGTCACCAACATAGAGTTGTGAGCACCCATATCTAGGTACTCCTTCATAGTTCAAGCATCCACCAGTAGATTCCTTTCGGTCCATGTCCAAAGTAGAATGTGTTTGGAATGATATTAAATAGTGTAAAGGTACTCCTATTCATTCTCATGTGATGTTTTATCATATTTTTAAATTCATTTTGTAGTGACTTATTATCCTCATAATGTAATTCTTTTTCTTTTTCATCGCCCACGGAACTCGGTGGCTCCTTGGTCTCCTCCATACTTGTGCATTGTTGATTATTCTTTAACAAATTCACATTTGAATTATTTTTCCTAAATTAATTAAACCAGTCATAAAAGTATTCAAAATGAATGGTATTTTTTGTCTCTTCATGATAGAAACCTCTACTACCCCCTTCTGCCAACTTACCCCTAAGTTGGCTAGCCATCAATTTGAATCCTTGCATAAGTTGCTTGGTCTTATCATCGACATATGAGTTCAGCCATTTATTAAATTAATATCTATCATCCATAAATTAAATAGGTTTCAATACCATCCTTTTATGCCAATGTAATGTCCCTTTTTATAAATTTGATTAAAATGATCAAGTTTTCACTTTTTCCCCTATTTCAACCTTTGACTAGTTTTGATGTCTAGTTCTTCAAATTGACCCAAATGCTCCCAAATATTATGAGAAGGTATATGAATGATATTAATACTTGAATATGATTTTCAGGGATTATTTATGAACCTCCAAATACTTCTGCAAAATTTTTGAATATTCTGGCCAAGGTAGGACTTTTCACTAGCAAATTGGGGTTTCAATTCCCCAGGGTAAATGCTGAAAAATGGATTTCCAAATGCTCCCAAACCCACTATAATTTCTGAATATAGTCAGATTATTTTTAAGGGAAATTATTAAGGTCTCATTTTCATCATTATTCAGTTTATAAATGCTGTTATAACCCTCTCCCAAACAGCTACAAAATCACTAGTTCGATCCTTGGGGAAATGGCACCAAATCTTCTCCAAATGCAAATAAACTGAGTAAGATGAATTCAAATGATTAAGTGATGGATGTTAAACTTGTAATAATAATAAATTAAATTCCATTCATCATAAATATATCATATAAAATTTCTTTCACTTGAAATCATCAACATTGTAGTGGCATACATCATTATAGTGTGGAAATGGTCATTGTTTGCTCATTAATTCTCCCAAACCCACTCCAATTTATAAAAAGAGGAAGAGGATGTTTAAGTTACATTGTTTAAGGTATAATTTAAATCATTATTCAGTTTATAAATTTTGTTATAACCCTCTCCCAAACATCTACAAAATCACTAGTTCGACCCTTGGGGAAATGGCACCAAATCTTCTCCAAATGCAAATAATTCGAGTAAGATTACTTCAAATGCTTAAGTGTTGAATATGAAACTTGTAATAATAATAAATGTAATTCCATTAATTATAAATATATCATAAAAAAAGTCTTTCATTCGAAATCATCATCATTACAATGGCATACATCAATATAGTGGGGAAATGGTCATTGTTTGCTCATTAATAATCACTTTTACATATAAAAATTTGGTATTTCGACCTGATAATTTTTTAAGATGAATAAAATAGTATATTAAGCTTATTACACTCAGAAATGGACCATTAAAATCTCTCCCAAAGAGTACAATAGCTCACCCAAAGCGCAATCCCTCCATGAGCAAGAATATGCAATAAAGAATGGAAATGGTTAAGAGAATGTGTTGCAATAGAAGAAACAAATATATTAACTATATATTACACCTATAAATATGAACCAGGGTATTTTTTAAGGATTCTAATATTATACTCAAGTATTGTATTCTAGGCGATTGTTTTGGATTGAAAAAAACGTGTTTATTGATAGGAAGGTGAATATTAAATATGAAACATAAAACTAACAATGAAATGTGTAAATTTTGGTGAATATTATGATTAAAAAAAGCATACTTTATGTAAATATAGATAATATTAGACACTAAAAATGATCAAATAATGAATTTATATTTTGAAAAAAATCCCCAAAAATAGCTAATTGGCGAAATTTCACCCCTAAACATTACCCTGATACAAAATCCATTAAAGCTCCATGAAAGACCTGAATGGAATCTCCAAACACCAACTTGGATGGGAATCTTTCACCCTCAAAATTGGCTAAGGCAAGAAACTAGTCATTTTCTATCTCTCTCTCTCTTCACAAATGCAAATTTCTCAAATGATCAAAATTCCTTCTGTTGGTTGATCCTTGTATTTTATAAACATCCTTAGCCTTCTCAGGTGACCATTCCATCCAAAAACTCAAGCCAATTTGAATCAGGTTGTCTGCTCAATATTTTCCATGTGTCCTCCCTTCCCTAGCCTTTGATCTTCCCCCAATTCGAGTAGGGGCCCATTGAGTTTCCCCAACTCACATGAGCACCTTATTGGATGCTATATTTAGGCCTGACATGTCATAATGGTCAGATGTCAGCCAGGAGGTCTGCAATATGTCATAGCATATTCATCATTGGTGTCATAGATATTAGGGCATCTAGCCCAATTGTCCAAGAAGCTCCCATTTGACTCTTCCTCTCCCATGTAAGTTACATTTCCTTCCAAATTCGACCTATGATGCATATGGCCAATCGTATTATCCTTCTAAATCATCCAAGAACATTAGGCTTCCCATGGATTCGAAATTTCAAGAGGAGGATGCCATGTGGCATAGAAATTCTAGCTTGTGTGGGACCCATAATCTCCATGTGTCTCCATGCTCCATTTCCACTTCAATTTTCTCTTGTATTTATTTAATTAGATCCATTATTAAATATTTATTCCATTCTAATGTTTGAACATCATTTATTAGATCCCTTATTAAATTTCCAAATGTATCCATCCAACCTAGGAAACTAGTAGGATTGATGGAATTGTCTTGCTATGCAATTATTTGAATGGGGACATTACAAAATCCATGTAATTTGTAAATATTTTTGCAAAAAAATTCAACGATTTTCTTAGCGGAGTCAGTTTTCTTTATGCCCATAAAATGTGCATATTTCCTTAGTCGATCTACTACCATAAGGATTTTATCCTTACCATCTGATAGGGTGACCCTTTAATAAAATCCATAGAAATTTCCTCCCATTTGAATGTGCATTGGGTGGAGTATCCCTGGAGTCATGACATTTTCACTTTTATCCCTTTGACATGTGTCACACTCAGATACATATTTTTGAATGTATTTATGCATTCCTTTCCAACAGAATGATTGTATAGAATTGTAATATGTCTTGAAAAAACCTACTTTTCCTACAACTGGTGAATCATGAGATTATTTCATCGCCTTAGTTTTAAACCTTGATGTTGGGTTTAAATATATCCTTCCTTTGTACCACAAAATGTCATTTCTCCACTCGAATTTTGGACCTATATTCGGATTTCAATTAAGGTGCACGTATTTGGGTCTTTATCATATTCTCTTCGTATTTCATCCATCCATTCTAGAATAATGATTGAAATTGCATATGTCTAGAATTCATCCTTCATATATAGAGAATCAATGGCCAGATTGTCTTTCCTTCTTTCATGTAATATATCCAGATAAAAGGTAGCTCTTTTTTCTATCCACTTATGTTGTTTTGTTGACAATGTTTTTTGTTGGAGATATTGAAGACTGTTATGGTATGTTCTTATCAGTATTTTATCCCTAGAAGTTATTTCCACCATTTTTCTAAAGCATGTATAATAGTCATCATCATTTTATCATAAGTGTACTTCAATATTTCTCTCTTGTTGAGCTTTCTACTTTTGAATGCTATTGGGTGGCCTTCTTGCATCAAAACTACTCCTAGTCCGAAACCTGATGTGTCTCATTTAAATACAAAACATTTTGTGAAGTATGGCATGGCTAATATAGGTGTTGGACACATCATGAATTTTAATGTTTCAAAACACTTTTCTGCTTCACTATTCCTTTGGAAGGAAATTTTCTTCAATAAATTTGTGGGAGGGGAAGTTTTATGGGCATAATTCTTTCCAAATATTTGATAGTGTCTTTTTAGGCCTAGAAATACCCTTATCTTCGATATGTTATCGGGTTTGGGACATTCCATGATTGCCTTGATTTTACTTGGATCGACTTTGAATCCTTCCTTCGATATCTTATGACCCAGGTAGTCCACTTCTTCTTTCCCAAAGGTGCACTTAGACCTCTTTGCATAGAATTGGTTTTCTTCCAAAATGGTAAGTACTTGACTTAAGTGTACCAGATGCTCCTTCCATGTTCTTCTATATAGAAGGATGTCATCAAAAAATACTAGTACAAAATTTCTTAAAAATAGATGGAACAATTCGTTCATTGCACCTTGAAGTGTAGCTAGATTGTTATTCAATCCGAAGGGAATTACTTTGAACTCATAATGTCCTTCATGACTAAAAAAGTGTTTTTTTCTGTCTTCCACTCTAACTTTAATTTGATAATAGCCAGTTTGAAGATACAATTTTTAGAAGTACTTGGCCCCATGAAGTTCATCCAACATCTAACCGATGAATGGGATCGAAAATTTATTTTTGAAAGTTATTTTGTTCAATCCTCTCTAATCTATGCATAATCTGAAAAAACCATCCTTCTTTCATACTAACACTACTATAGCTTCATACGAGATTCTTCTTTTTGAAATGATGCCACATTTTAGGAGATCATGAGTTAACCTCTTGATTATTATTTTATGGTGATGTGGGTATCTGTATGGTTTTCTACTGGAAGGTTTTGTCCTTGGTTCTATTTCGATTATTTGTTCGATCTTTCTATTTGGTGGAATCTCCATGGGTAGCTCTTCAATCACCTTGTGATGTTTTTAAATCGGCTTTTGTATCTCTGGTTTCTTGTCCATATCTCCTTCACATGTTAGAAGATCCATTTCTTGACATTGAATTATGTACATTGATGCACCTTTCCAAAGTACCTTTTCCATCTGATGTGATGTAACTAATTACGTCAGAGGTGGTTGGAACCCGTATAATTTTTATGTCTTCTCGAATGACTGGAATTCAATAAAATGTTCTTGGTGATTTGCGGAGTATGTAGCCAAGGTTTGTAACCATTGTATTCCTAATACTATGTGAACTCCTCCCAGCGGTACCACAAACAAATTTGATTCTAAGTTATACTCTTGCATTTGTAACTTGACCTTGTGACATTTTCCCACATTGTCAATCTTCTTGCCATCTGCTACCATAACCTTCATGTTAGGTAGTGGAAAAATAAACAGGTTAAATACTTTAGCAAGGTTGACATTAATGAAGTTATGGGTGCTACCAGTGTCAATGAGAACTATGACATTATACCTTTTTATATGTCCTTTAAGCTTCAATGTTTGTTGTTGGGAGATTCTTATAATAATGGATAATGATATTTTTGGGGTGTTATCCTTGATTTATATTTGGTTTTCTTGTTGACTATTTGCATCATTTTCATTTGGTTCCTCGAATTCAAAATATTCTTCTTCTGCTTCACAAGAATACAAATTCTTTCGTAAGCATATGTGCTTAGGATCCCATTTGTCTCCACAAAACTTACATTTCCCTTCCTTTATTCTCTCGTCCTCTAAACTAGGCTTCATTCCTTCCCTAAGTTGTGGCTGTGTATACCTTCGATTTCCTGTGTATGTTGATTGGAGGGGCCTCCTTTTGGAGTCTTCTTTGTCGAAATTTGTATGAATGAATTTCTTGAATTTGCTTTCAATAACCATGGCTTTACGACATGTTTCCTCCATGGTAGAGATGTTATGTAACTCTAGTTCATCATGGATGTGTTTTTTTAGATCATGTATTTAGGTCTTTAGTCGTTGGTCATCTGTTAACTCTGGAACTCGAGTTGACAGTGCTTCCCAGTCACAAGTGTACTCATCGGCACTGCTTTTTTGTTTTAACCTTGTGATTTTGGAAAAGAATCCTTTTTCTTCGACGCCCTAGAATATTTTGAGGAGATCGTTCCTGAAGCTAACCCAGTTGTAAGAACAGATTCTTGCAGTATTCTTCCACCATAAGTATTAGTTGTCTACATTTCCTTCTAGTTGCATGGCGTCATAATGGATGTTGTGGATGTATAGGTATTCATCGGCTTTGTTAATCCATGCTATGCACTATCATTTGTCCCCATCGTATTTGGGTAACTCGACTTTCACCCATATTTGCTATCCTTATGTGAAAGAGGTTGTGCATGACATGTTGAATAGAGGTCTATGATGATCCATTTGCTTAGGTTTTCTGGGTGATTTCGGTTGTAGATCATTTGATATTTGTAATCTTTTCGGGATGGTGTTTAAAACTTGCTGCTTTTTCTTTTGGTCTTCCTGTAGGGTAAGGATGATATTCTCTATTTATGATGTTATTTGTGTCTAGTTTGATGTCAAAGCGCCACTGGTTTGTCCGATCCTTGCTTGGAGATTTTATTAGTTATTTTTAATCTTCTCGTTGAGTTTCTCAAGCCAGGCGTTGTCGAAGTCACCCATTGATCCGATGATGGCTGGAATCTTCTCGGTGCTGAATGTGGACTTATTTTTATTTGTTATATGATGCCAACCCACCATGATTTATTTTTATTTGTGGTAGGAAATGACTGGAATAGGAGGAGCATTGAATGGGAATATGGATATGGAGATAGGTGTTCGAAGAGTGGAGGGGATATTGTGATGGGTAGGACTGAGAGTGGGATTCTCAAAAGTGTGTAGTTTTGTGGAGGTGTGTTAAGAAATCTCGGTGGGGATGCTCAAGAAGGAGCGTGTAAGTTAAAGGGATGGATTACTCATGGGGTATTCACTTAGTGAAAACATGTCATAGCGCCTTTGTTTATGGGATATTAAAGAATACCCCTAATTTAAGTGGATATTAATAATTACTTACAAAACCCCTTTTGTTGAGCCCCACTCCCAATACATATTTCCAATTTGCAAAACCTTATTTTTACAATATATTCCTTATATTTTACTAGAAACCCCTTTTGATACCCCCAAATACCTTTAAACCCCCCATACCCTATTCCCCGCTCCCCAATACCTATAGTATATAGACCTTATTTTTCACAATTAAAAACCCCCCGTTGTGAATGAATGTGATAAGATATTGCTCAATAGTGTGAATCCCCCATGGGATTACTGTGAGCATGGAGTGGGAAAGAAGGCATGGAATGGGATAGGAGATGGATGGCTGAGGTACAAGGTTAGGAGGATGGTTGCGTGTGAGTGAAATGGAATGAAAACAGGTTGGATACCATTGTATTTGGAGGAGAGCAACATGAGAGAGGTGATGTGCAATGGTATGCAGTGCAGTGGGAGTAGTGTGAGAAAAGAAGGGAGCACACAGTGGGAGCTCGGGCGAGGAGGTGTGAGAGAATATCGAGTACGATGGAGCAGAGTGATGAAGGGAGGGTTCACTGGAATGGAAGTCATGGGAGGGAAGTGATTGGGAGAGGTAGCAGACCTGGATGGAATAGGCATGTCGGGGAAAGTGGTAGAGTGGGGTGATGGTCAAAGAGTGGATGGGTTGAAAGGATGTAGTTGGTGCGACGGTGGAACATAGGGGGTATGAATAGAAGTGGAAGCGAAACACGGATGTGGATGGAGAAGGTGTATGTGGCTCAAGGTTAGTGTGGAATGTGGTGGGCTGGTACTGAGAGACGAGAGGCTCTGATACCAATGAAAGGACAAAAAGTGGGTGAAGAAGAACATAGTGTAGAAAATATGTTTATGATAATGCATAAGATGGTTACATAAAAAGTGCCCCAGGTAATTTATACCCTAAGTGGGGAAGGGAGGTGACTTTTCAAGTCACCTCTTTAATTTATTTACATTAATTGCTAAAATTATCCTAGTTTAACCTAGTTTGGTGTTTTAAATTTAGTATTTATAAAACTTTCAACCATCATCCCTGTTGAGAGAATATTTATCCTTTATGATTTTCAAAGCCTTTTTCACACGACATTTGGATAAATCATAAATATTTGCTAATGATTTTCTATCTTCACTACATATATGATTTTTTGTTCTATTGGAATTATTAGCTAAAGCTAATGATTTAACACAATTATGGGAAATGGGTACTTTATGATCCTTAATTCTAACTTAAAAAGACCTACCTATTTCAGTAGTATAGGATCGACAACATGGGAAAGGGATAGGTATACATATTTATCTAGTTTGAGATCTACATGATATTTGGATGACTTTAAGAGGTTCCTAATAATACTAGTGGGTTGGAAGAGGTTCAATGAAATTCTCAATCACTTCCATGTCTTCATCTATGAGGATCATGGTTAAATGTGACACTACATCGAGACTGAGAATGATATCATTTTCATTCACTCTAATATCTTTGATATTCTTAAGAAAATAGATGGATTCTCTAACAGAAGATTCAAAGTTCCCCACCAAACATTCCATCTTGTTAATAAGGTATTTATGAAACAGGTAGGTTGGGGTTGCAATAGTATTAACAATGGGTCTAAGGGAAATGATGTTCTTACGAATCATTGGAAGACCATAAATTCTAGGCATTAGTGGGTTTCTTGGAATGAGTTATTTCTTTATGTACTTATCCATGGAAGAATTTTTTTATAGCCTGACTAAGATGAATATTGGTGACCACCCACCTATTCCAATGGCTCAAAACAGTTTTCCATTTTGGCAATTTTCTTGTAATTTTTCTACAGTTTTTCAGGTCCTAAACTTCTAGAGGTATTTTGACACACTAAATGATGTTAGTTGGGCCTGAATTAGCCCCAAAAATATCAATTGGCTCGGTATTGTACTCTTAGGCTAAATCTTTCTAATGGTCTACCAAGTTCCGTAAACAAAGATTGTATGAAAAGGTTATGACCCCAAGAAGTTGACTACGCAACTAACCAACTTGACGGTGCATACTTTTCGACGGTTCATCTCCTAGCATTAGATTTTTGTATGTTTAGGTTTCTTTCCCTAATTCTTTTGATAAATATGCCCTTTTGTATTTAGAGATAAAATACGACCATTCAAGCTGCTTTATTTTATAGTTTTTTTCTATTTTTTCCATTTACTAGAATTTGTGTTTATTGTATCATTGTGTTCCCTGCAATAGATTCATGCATGTGGTTCTATATATGTTCTTTAATTTCATTCTCACATAAATTCAGATCAGTGATATCAAAGTGGTTTTCTCTTTCCTTATTTCTCAATGCACGTTCGTGACAAGGTCAAAATATGGTCATGAAATTATTCAAGAATATGGCCTTGATCCACATCAAATGAGAATGGTATTGATCCACATAACACTCTTGTTTTCCAATATAACCCCAAAATATATGAGAATGTGCAACCAAATTGTAATGTGATGGTTCCTTGAGATTGCATATTTGGAGGCCACATTTTTCTTAGAAATTATTCCATTAAATTGTGATTATATATGTGACAATGATACATCACCACACCATGAGGGATGAGATTGATGAAAATTGAATCATAATAATGGTAGCATCAAATCGTTGAGGAATGAGGATAGTATTCATTTCATTGAAATCAAAATCAACATGGATGATTCTGATTACCTACCACAAAGATAAATCAATACTACATCCACAAAGATTATCTAGGTTGCCATATTTATTTTTATGAACGAAAGTTACGTGGAAGTTACGAGGAGTTTTATTTCATAATAACAAGTCTTCACCTTTGTGTGCTATGGTAATAAAGCAAATAAAATACAATTTCAATGGTGAGAATCTTATTAACGACTACTATTTGTGTTCATGTATGGATGTGCAAGGATGGGTGGCCATCTCGATTATTGCAAATTTTGGCAAAAGTGATGGTAAAGACAAAGGATACTTCTAATAAATAATAAACAATGATTTATTGTTACAAACTTGCATGAATTCATCACATGTGGGTACCCAAGTTTTGGTCGCAATATTGAACGTCAAGCGTAAGGAAGAAAAGCAATTCCACCTAATAGAATTGGTTAAGAAACCACATTTCAATACCAATGTATAGTTTTTATAGAGAAAATATGTGTATGTCTTGGGGTAGAGAACAACAGATAGAGTGACACCAGAATTCAACTCTAATATCAAATATGATATATAAGTGTAAAATTCTAACAACAAAGGATAGGGAACATACCTCAACCGGGTGTTCAAAGAAGACCATTGTTGAGCTTTTGATCCAATGCTTGTCACTTACAACTTGTCATAAAAAACAAATAGATATAAGAATATAAGAGATATGTAAAATATTAGCATATAATCTAGCATAATCCATTCAACATGTATAAAGAAAATATAGCCATAGAAATTAATATAAACATTTTCACATGAATTTGGACGAGAAAATAGTATTTCAATTGATCTAAAGAACAGAAGTACATAGTGACATCCTTTGTCGGCAACTCGTTAGAATAGAGAAACTAGGTTCCTCCACCTAGGCCTCCACAAGTATAAGGAGTAACTAGGTTCCTCCTTCACAAGATAAAAAGAGCTTGGGATAGGAACATAAAAGGTTCAATCCAACAAGGAACAAGGAATGAAAACTCAAGTTAATGGAAATGGGGAAAATTTTCTCTATTGTTTACTTTCTCTCAAAGTTTCTTCTCCTTCAATGCTTCACAATGGCTCAATATATAGCCCTCAAATAGGATATGAAGGGTCGAATCGATGTATTTTCTAGCATAAGGAAGTTCAAGGATCATGACCACCATGGGTTGGCATGGAAAACTCAAAATATTTTATTTTTGAGAAAAAAAACCGATGCACACAGGTCATGATAAAGAAAGCCACATGTACGCAAGCTGTATAATTGGTGACCTATGTGTATCAACAAAAGTGTGGTTTTTAGGGTTTCAGTTGAGAATTAGGGATATTTTTTGAAAGGGGTGTATAAAGAGTATGAAAGTGGACAAGGTAGGCCATGAAGGCATGTTGCATAAGGTGTGGAAAACCATGCTATAACAATAGTTTTGAAAAACCAAGCCTACTTAAGACACAATTTTGCAAGAGGTTGGGTTGGGAATTATTGTAACTAGTGCTAAGAAGCACAACCAGGGTTATTATTATTCCATATTTTGATAGTATATGATGTTTTTTGTATTCAATGAAGAAGTATACAAGCATTAATTAAGTAGTTGAGTTGTGATGTATAGAACTACTTAATTTTTCTTAAAGTAATATAATATCATCTCTATTTTCTGTCTACTTGATGTGTGATGGATTTGTAAATGAATGTTAGGAAATCTATGATCATTTTGACATGTTCATGTTGTGACTGAGTATTTTGGTGTATGGTAAAATAGAAACAAGAACGTTTTACTGGAATCCTTCCCTCCTGGACAAGCCTGATTCAAATTTTGTGTAATTTCATGTGTGCATCTCGGATGAGACTTTTCTCTATCTACAAAGTATCAAAAAATGTCTATGCTTATGGGGTTTTTGTTGGTTTTTTATGTTGAACCTCGGTTCTTACAAACTGCATCCAACAATGTTTACATTACTAGGACCTGACAAGAATTGTGTAGGAGGCTTGGAGATATGAGGTGGAGACCTTCGAAATCAGAGCTCAAAGAGTGGTTTGAAATAAAGGAGGACGAATTCATGAAATAAAAGGACCAATGAGATTTTAGTTTCACCATGATATTGGAAAGATAGATACTTGTCTTAATTCATAGAATTTTCATCTCTAAATTTCCTATCTTAGTCTAGGAATGGGTTAAGAGGCAAGATAAGATAAATACCACTTGGAGTGCACTTAGTACCAATCATGTGGATGGAGGAGAAGATCAAGTAATTAAAGGATTTGGATAGTACCTGAGCTAAAGCCATGAATTTTTGGTTCTTGTGTGTGAAATAAGGTTATATTGTAGAATTTGTTGTTGAATCCACCAAATTGTATAGTTAAGCAGAAGAAAAGTTTGAAGTAGGTCCAATAAAGAGGTTCTTTGAGAGAATCCCACTATGGTTGAAGATGATTTTTGTTGAGGCGAGGCTAATGACAATGAATCTCGACGAGATGGTAGTGTAAGATCTGTGTTGCAGGAATAGGGTGTGAATCAGAAGGATATTAGCTTGGCCAAGTCATGGATTCAGAATAATAGTGACTCAAAAGGTAGATTATCAAAGCTTCCGCGATTCTTTTGATCCACTTGTATAGGAACACAAGAACTCACACCAGAAGACTTCATACTCATCCAACAAAGTTCAATGACACAAAATAAACTCCCTACATATTATTAGATTCCATTTTCATCTTATTATGGTTCCACCAACAATGCTCATGGTTCCATAAATAGAGTTCATGGTTCCACCAACAATACTCATGGTTCTATTTATTTTGTTTGAGATTCAACCACCAAACGTCCAAGATTCTGCCACCAAATATGTTCATGGTTTTATTCATCGACACTAATTTTGCGTAGAGGTTAAAATGGGAAAGTGAGAGGAGATTAATGAGTTGGAGGTTAGATGTTCAAGGACCCATAGAATTCAATATGGATACAACTTGTATGGTAATTTTTAGGGGCGAATTTTTGCCAATTGGCTATTTTTTGGGTTTTTTTTCAAAAAATAAATTCGTTATTTGGTCATTTTTAGTGTCTAATATCGCCTATATTTACTTAAAATATATTTTTTTATCATAATATTCACCAAATTTTACACATTTCAGTGTTAATTTTATGTTTCATATTTAATATTCGCCTACCTATCTATAAACATGTTTTTTTCAATCCAAAACAATCACCTAGAATACGATACTTAAGTATAATATTAGAATCCTTAAAAAATACCCTGGTACAAGCCATCTCCAGTGTTATATATCTTAATGGTAGATACTCTTGGGAAAAAGCTCAATCAGGAAAGGACCAAAGGAATCCTTCTATGAATTAGAATAGTAAGATGAAGTTTTCCAACCAAACTTTCTTACTGATGCAAGAAATGATCAAATCAAACGAGACAAGGACAATTCATATAGAAAATTATGAATTCATTGTGAAAGATGGGTTAAATACATCATATCAAACCCAACAAAGGAACTAGATACAACACAAAAAAAGGAAAACCAATTGTCCAAGAAGAAACTAAGAATGGGGAATGAAGAATGTGAAAAATATAAATCTATAAGGGAACAATATATTCTCTTCTTCAACAGTTGTATAAAAGGTAACCTTCAAGTGTCGGAGGGTGGGGGGTGGCATAATTTATTGTAACACCTCATTTTTTACCTGAAATGTAATGATGTATGTATCTATTTAATATATAGAAGTCAAATATAAATGGTCTAACATGACTAGGTGTATTATAATGATATATAATAATATCTAATATAAATCCCTAATAACTACATATGAAGAAGAGATAGGGTTCTATGATTTCGCAAATGGGGGAAAAGTGGGGCCTAGGGGGAAGATGAAGGCAGTGTTATATTCATCTAATCTGTCATCTCTTTTTGAAAACCTTAAAAGGGTATTTTTTACCAAGGTCCCAAAACCCATGTTTATGAAGGAGGCTTAATTAACGTTAGCTTTATTATTATACTAAGCCATGATTAATAGGATAAAAGTGTGCTCATCTTGAGTGTTGCATGGTAAGTTATAGCCATGCATATATTATGTGAGAATTAAGCTTATAGTTTCGGTCATTATAACATTCTAACCATATTATATGGTGACTGTGAGAGAAAACCTAGCCTACATCTAAGTCCCCTGGAGCTCCAACAAAGAGACTCCTTGGTCGTCTTATGCTGGCGCAGTAGAAGGGAATGTGGATAACATGGGGGAGTGCATGTAGAGAAGGGATTCCCATTCCTTGTGTTGTGCAAGAATATTGGGGATGAATGCTACTAGATTAGGATGGTTGTAGAGGGGATTGGCTCTAAATATTTCACAGCACAAAGATTCCTTATTCATCTTGTGTTGGAGTACTAGAAGGGAATTGTGATATCTTAAGGGACTAGTTATAGATGAGAGGATCCCATTCCTTATGTTGTGTAGGACGAATTTTTGTGCTAAGTATGAGACTTGAGAAACTTCACGTCTTTTGGATTGATAGCCCCGATTCTAAGGTGGCCTCTATCATAGAAAGAAAATATGTGAGAGTGCATATGACTGGGACCCATACATCCTTCATATTCTTCCAATTAGAATACTTTAAAATATAAGTTTCTAATTGTGTCATGAAACCCATGTATATAATTCTTGTTATGTATTTGGTATATTCAATGTTTATGGAAATGCTTATTTGCATTGATTTCATGGGCATTGTATGGATGCATTCATGGTAAGGAATGCTTGCATTGCCTTTGAATGGAGAATTTAATTCTAAGGACTACCATTTACTTCCAGCGTTAAAAATTAGTCTTATAGCAAGTCAATTTAAAATTCAAACTAAGCATTAGAGAAAACATTTCACTTAGTGTTATAGCAAGTCAATGTAAAATTCAAATTAAGCATTAGAGCAAACATTTCATCCTGAAATTTTCAAAGGAATGACTAAATACATTTATGACCCAAAGGACACAACTAAATACATTTTGTGAATCATACCTAACAACAAGACATTAAGTGCCACATAATTTTGTATTATAACACTTTAAAATTTGTTTGCAATTTTTTTCTAATATAAAATATAATTGATAGTGTAATGAAAAAAAAACATCAAAATGACCTCACACTGTTTACAAGAAATAAATATCATTCTTTTACTTTTAAAAGCTCTTAATCTAAACAAAAAAATAGATGAAAAAATGTAATGATGACATCATCACCATGTTTTTTAGGTATTTTTTGTTTTTTGGGTAGCATGCTCCATCAAAAGTATGCAGTGTGGTTACTCGTTGGATGTAGAATTCAAATCTGCTTCCAACGAGTGCTCCCACTCAAAATTTGAGTAAAAACACATGGAGATATGTGTAAACTGCGAACAACAAAGTAATTTTTTTTCCTCCAAAATTAATAAATATTATTTTATTATTTTAACTATTATTTTATTATTTTCCTTAGGACGCCCATTTTAGACCTCAAAATACCTCTAGTAGCACTTTGTATTTATTACCATGATCATCTTAAATGTACACTATTTTCTCCTCATAATTCAATGCTCCTTCCTTTTTTAGCTCTTAAATATCCATTATTTACTTATTATGATAAGATGAAAATAAAAATAAAAATGGTATTATATGAATTAGGTTTTATGATTTGATTTGTTTTATGTAATTAAACATATCCAATTTTATATATTCAAAATCAAAAGTTCTATAGACTAAAATAAAAATAAAAAGTTTAAAAGATATATACATACTTTTTAAAATGTGTTAAGAATGATTTAATATAAGGAATATGCAAAATGTTATAATCTACAAATTTTATTAGTATTTCAATATGATTTTTGTTTTGTAAGTAAGAATTTATAGAGTTTTGAATAAGTGATTTTATGTAAAGAGTGCTAAACCCATTCACCTTTTATTTTACATCTATGAACGTTTTTTAATATGATTAAAAATAATAATAATAAATCATTATTTTTTATTTGAAGTCAATTAAAAATGACAAATTCAAAAATTAATAATTAACATTGCAAAATTAAAAATTAACTTAGGCTAGGCTCTGGTTCCAGCGGAACACCCAAAACAAGGAGTCAAAGATTAATGTTTTGGGCATATCCCCACTATGTGGGTTTTGTCAGAGATTAATGTTTTTGGATTATCTGACATACGACCGACTCAGTGGGAGGAAAGCTATTTTAAGACAAGTGGAAATAGAAACATAGTTGCTAAGTACCTTCCTCTTAAGAAAAGTTTCAAGAAAATAGTAATAGGTTGAATATAAAAAAAAAAGTAACAATAGATGTAGCAAAAAGATGTTCTATGAAACCACCACCAATGTTAGATGGATGACTTCATACTCTTTAAAATAGTTTGAGTTTTTACATATACTTCAATTGGAGGCCTAATAAAACAAGTGACAATGCTTACCTTGTAATGGTGAATGATTATTGTTGTCTTCATAACTGATATAAAACCTTGTTATTGAAAGCATTTACATTTGAATAATGAATGAGTTCTTATAGTTGGTTATACTTGGATGAATGATAAAACGAGATCTAAAACCCTGGAAAATATTTAAAAAATTCCAATTTTATATCGCTGCTACTATTTCCATTGGAATCATTCTTATAAGACGAGAATATTTAATTCGCCTTGCATTGAGGTTTTTCACTCGTTTCCCTGGTATATCCATCAATCCAACTAAAATACATGAGAGGACCTTTACAAAAAAATATGCCGCGAACATAAGGGGACAGACAGAGTAGCAGGATCTCAGGTGGGTGGATGATTTTTTTGTCACTAACCATGGCGACAACGGTTCTTGTCCAATTTTGTTTATATAATTGCCATGAACATGGGCTGAAGCCTGAAGTGAAAATGACTGCTTAACCGGCTCTCTTCAGTTTTGTTAAACATTTTTTTTATTAGGTGGCCTTATTAGTGATCCTATGGATTATTATCAATCATGTTGATAGAATTTTTTTATTTGAGATTTAGGATAGATTACAGCTTATGTTTTTTCATGTATGGAGGAGAATGAGATAAGTGTACTGTCCAGATTGATTTTATGGATGTCATTCAAAATTTGAAATAAACAATTATAAAAAATAACTTGTAGCTAGCTGATAAATGGATAACCAAGAGTTCATGCCAGATAACTGGAAGAAGAAGAATGTGAAATAAAAAGAAAAAGAATATAAAAGTTGATAGATGGATAACTAACATTTGAACCATGAACTAGTTTAACTGAAAGAATATGACGAATAAAAAATTATTTCCAAACTGTCTTTCATTTCATAATTATCTCTCAACTATTTGATATCTATGAACTTGATCCAACCACAAACTATGTAAGTGTGCTAATATATACACTGATCTCTTTAAATTGTTTTGAAGTTGGAAGAATTACATGTTTCATGAGAGAGTTTCATGAGAGTTAAAAACGTAGAGAACAAGTGGTGATCTCTTAATTGGATTGTTTTGATAGGGTCGGATGAATTACTGTTTCCTGAAAGTTAAAGAATGGACACAGTAATTTTATTTGGGAGACTGGAATCCCAAAAGAGAAATCCTACAACCTTCAGATCAGTTTATCGACATTTCCCCATAAAAATATTTATACGCTTGACTAGCAGAAGGCCATGGAACAATCACATCGTAACAATTTTTGAATCCACGATATAGTGTTGCCGTAGACGACTATAAATTCAATTTGTTGCATGTAAGTAATTTCACACAATTTAGTTGAGGAAATTGAGATTTACCAGCTATTAATTTGGTACAGTCCTGTTTGCAGATAGTTGGGAAAGTCGGAGTTGGAGTCTTTGCCCTTCATGATCATTCTCGCCAAAGAGCTCTTCCAGGGATTTTCCCACTGTTTCAAGGATCAAGAACGTGAAAACGAAACCGATAGCATTCGTTGCTGCTAAGATAAATAGAGAACTTTTAATGCCAATCCGTGAGCGGTGGCCTATCTCTTCTTGCTCAACCTCATAGAGAAAACCGAAGGCCCCGACTATGGCTCTTGCTTTTCCTACTACGGCCGATATGCCGTGGCATGTAGAACGCAGCCTTGCTGGGAAGATCTCTGTAGGGATGATGAATGTGGTGGCATTTGGACCAAAGTTTGAAAAGAAGAAGGTGAAGCAATAAAGTACAACGAAGGCCCCGGGATTGCCGCCGAAATAGCTGCTGTCACATTTGTGGCCTCGCCAGTGGTTGTATGGGATAGCAAGCACGAGCATGAAGACTGTCATGAAGAAAAATCCCATCAGTTGAATTGTTTTTCTACCAATTAGATCAATAAAGGCCACTGTGAACCAGTAGCCTGGAACTATCGAACACAGAGCAACAATAGACTGCGCTCTTGCTATTCGATAAAAATATTCTATGGCATTCATTGTTTTAGGTGGAGGAAGCCATCCGACGGCAATGAAGATGTCCTTCATTATATAAATTATAAGATTTTCCATCTTATATATTTCAGGGATTATAATAATGTAAGTTCAATTTCTATTATTTAAATTACCATATATATTTAGTAGTAATAATAAGAATGTAAGTTAAATCTCTTTTATTTAAATAATCATTTTAAATATTAATAATAATAATTACTTATCCAACAAGGGTGTGGCGAGGATCAGCACAGCTTCCCCTAATTACAATAAAATAATAATAATAATAATTACTCTAATAGTGTTTTGAACGTTTCTTTTCAAAATTATATCAATTGCATCATTCATATTATAATTGCATCATCGATAATGTATTTCCGTTACAATCTTGTATATAATAATAATAATGTATATGAAATCTCTTTTTCTTAACTTAGTATTTTTAATAAGTTAGACCTTAGAATCAGAAGTCTCTCCTTAGCAGCACTTTTGTACCTTACATAAACTTTTTTTCATTAGCTTTATATCCTATTGTCGGTTGACACCAAAAAATATTTAATTAAAAATTTTAATTAATATAAAAAATTCAATTGAAAGTATACCTTTTGCGCAATAGAAATTAAGCTTTCCTTCTAGATCTAGTGGAAGCCCCGGTTAATATAAAAATAAAATAAACTGTGCATGTTGGGCATTGAAAATTAAGATTTGCTTTAAGTTTAGTGGTAGCGTCCAGGGAGACAAACGAGGCGTAGGTAGGCCCAGCACAGGTCCTACCATTTGTCTGCTTGCAGCTATTTGATGATTATACGTGCGCACAAATGTAAGAAGAGAATCCCATGTATAGAGGAAATAAAACAATGAACGTGAGCGCACGTTGTTGGATTAAAATTATATCGTCCTTTTATTTTCAACGATTTCCCATGTAAAGGATATACTTGCAATGTGCCTACCGGACTGATTCATGCCCTTAGAATTCGAACTCGAGACCTCTCAAATGAGGATACGAAGACAAAACAGAACAAATTGAATGAAGTCTACCACCCTTGCTCATGCAGTGCAAATTGTAGGAGCAATAAATTTTACAATACCATTTCCAGCGCCTATCTATAATAAATATATCTATTATTTCTTGTTCCAGACAATTGCTAATGCCTACCTATAATAAATATATATATTATTTCTTGTTCCATACAATTGCTAATGGTGGAAATAGGGGCGTGTCTCTAATGCTGGAGCCTATGCAGCCAAAGTTACATCACTGTTTCCCTTACTATCCTAAGGGAAAAGCCAAGAAGGTGTGAGCTGCAAGTTTCCATTCTTGTCCATCTATGAGATGGCTTCCTGTGAAAATAAATTTTATCTTTTATTTTTCCAGTGATTAGGATGCAACAACACTAGTTAATAATGTAGAAATCTGATCCAGAGTTAAACTAATGTAAACCGAGCCTTGCCTGTGTTAGAAATTTTCTTTGTGGAATTCGAATTTAGTATTCAATCTGTGGTTGTATTCTTTGGCTAAGGCTCTCAGCTCCTTGGCCAAAATGAGAGGCCCGCAATAGAACACCCCTGCATTCAAGCTAACACTAATATAAGAAAGGGCCGATTTCAGAAGATCTATAATTTGCTTACATTTTTCTTAAATTTTAAAGGCTGGAGTTACCAATTCTAGCATCTCTATTAGAAGAAGAAACTTTTGAAAAAACCTTTTTCCAATTTGGCTTGGCAAAGTGAGTTTTGACCTACAGACCAGTGGACATTTCAAAGCTCAAACAATGGATTTCTACCCTATAGCGAAAAATAAATAAATAAAATATGTACCCTGGTTCCTGAGAGAATATTGACGCCATTCTTGGCATGATTCAGAGCTTGCACCATTGTAATTAAAGCCGACCTAGCATCGCCTTCTTCATAAACGCTCGTCAGGTAGTTGTGCATTTCTATGGTGGCCTCGATTCACAGACATCCAATATCGGTTATTGGTTAATCCATTTTCAATTGAAAAAATTTTGGTATTTGCAAACTGCGCAATGAAATGGGATTTACCTTCCTTTCCATCTCGGCTATTTCATTCATAACTCCCTTGAACCAGTCGAAGGAGCCTTGCTCCCTCGTGACCCACTAGAAATAAGCGTTCGTTGGACCCTTGTTATTTTTTTTCCTCTGGGAAACAGAATATGTGATTTTGATATGATTTAACATGTCCTTGAGAATGCTTATGAAAGGAGTAGCACCAATTCCGAGCCCTATCAGAAGCAGTACGTCATATTTCTTGTAATTTTGTGCCAGAGCTCCGTATGGTCCATCGATCCGAATCTTGGGAAACCTGCACAGGGTTTGTTTGGTTAAATACTTTGAATCTTAGATATCTGAGATTTTGATTTGGTCGGTTTATCTTTAACATACTTGGATTTGCTTTGGTCATCTCCATAGAGTCCAGTTGCACGCTCGGCTCTTAGAAGGCCGCTTTTTCCAGTAGTAGGGGGCTCCATTGTCTATAAAGATCTGTGATTAGAATTTGCAGCCGAGACTAAACTTCATATTACTGAAGCTTAAAATACTAAATCAATCATCACCTGAGAGAAAACTCTTTTCATCTCCTCTGTCCAGTCTCCAACAGTTCTGATATCCACGCTAATGTGTTCATCATCCGGAGTAGAGCTGATCGAGAATCGGTGCCTGTATGAAGAAAGTTATAAAAAAAATGTAACAGTTGTGGAAGAAACCTTGTAAGATCATACAATTTTATAAATTCTAACGTATATTCGAAACTTAGCATTCAAATGGTGAGATCTCGGGACACTGGAGAAAAAAATACATTCCGCTCTTGTACTCGAAGCCTGGAGGTTTTGACATATGCAAAGCCAAGATGTTTCCGCGATAAAATTTCACCTGCGAAATGAATAAGGCAGATATGTTGATTGCACTTGAAAAGGATTTCGAGCCGGCGGTCACGGGAAGCATCCAAATGGTTCCAAGCATTGGCAATCGGCTGCTCGTAGGCGCCATGGTCCACACAGCAGCAGCAGCAGCAGGAGTCATGAGCCAGATGGCAATGGGATATAATTTTTATTTTTTTAATTTTATTATTATGACATTATCTTTCCACATGTCAACTCAAATCCAGATACCAAATCCCAAAGCTTACATCATCTTCTATCCACCAATCAGCTGTTTACAAAAATAGTTTTTTAACAAAATTAAAAAAAAATATTTTACAAATCCCTAAGTCATACTTTGCAAAATAGGTTTTAATTCTTTATAGCTGCCTCAAAAGACACCAACTAATACCAAAGTCAAAAGAGTTTGAATTGCAATCGATTACAATATACCTGCTAAATATAGCCTTATCTCACATCTTGGAGTATGTGCTTATGTGGAAGATAATTTATAACGTACATGTTGGCACCCATAAACCGCCTTTTTCCATCTGTACTTAACGATTGTGTTTTGCTTTGTTTCCACTCTAGATCTGTTGGTAGGTCCTACGGTCATAGTAAGATTCCCTTCTACATTTTATTTAGAATCGAAATAATTCTTAATATGGTTGTCTATCGCCTCTAGTTTTTCATATTTGTCAAACAATTCTCTTCAGTAGTTGAGTAGTTTGGAGACCAAGAGAGTCTCCCCAACCAAATATAACGTATTTTCTTGAAAGAATTTGTAAAATTGATGATAATATTGTTTCTACTACAATAATGCACAAGGATGTGAACATGTAACAATGAAAAAAAAGTAGATCGCATTTCTTTCATCTAAAGATGCATATGAAGAGGACTATAAAGATTATGCTCTATTATATTCTAGATCACAATCCAACAAGCCAGCCTCATTGCAGAGGAATTGATAAAGATACTTGGAGTACAGGTGTATCCAAGTATTCTTAGCATTCACATTTACTTTCTCACTTGTGATACTCTTGAAAGTTGAGCTCATAATAATAAGGTTATCTTCTTTAAGCCTTCCACTTGCTCAATTGTCTCTCATAGCTTCTCAAATCTATATTTGATATAAAATGCATGATTAAGAGTGTAACGGGCTTAACTCTCTAATATCTCTCAAACTCTATAAACTGCAAGTAGTGTTTTGCAACATAAATATTAGAACATAACATAAAATTAATTTTTTATACAACTCACTCAAACAACATTTTGACTTAGAGCATATCATGGGAAAAACAATTCTCAATCTCATCATAAAAACTCAAAATATATGTATAGAGTTACAAAATATTCCTTAGTACTCTATTTGGTGTTGGCCAACTCTCAATGCTAACTAATTATGCCTTGGTACTAGCTATAGAGGGTGTGTGCAAGAAGTTGAGGGACCTTTTAGATGCAATGATACTTTTAGGAAACACACTCATGATACACAAAAACACAATGCGCTCGCATTATGTAATGCTTGGTTTGGTTAAGCTCTAGCCTAGCATGTCATATGACATGTAGGTTAGGTGAAGTAAAACGCGCACGCATTTTATAGTTACAAAACACATACGCTTTATGGAGAATAAAAACGCGCATGCGTTATGGAGAGACAAAACACACACACGTTTTGGAGAAGCAAAACATGCACGCGTTTTAGAGAAGAAAAATGTGCACGCGTTATGGAGAACCACGAAAAATGGTTTTAGTGCATGGCTAGGGAAATGATTACAAACAATAGTTTGCATCATCAAGAACAACCTCTCAAACAACCATGTCTAACCTCCCATGTCTAATTTTTATGTGTTATAATATGGACACCATTAGGAGGTTGTAAGAACTAAGTATGGGTCATAGTCCCTTGACCATGCTTGAGGGAGCAAACTCAAGACTTATGTCCTAAAGTTATATTTTAAGGCTTGAGGTCCATGAACAAGGCATCGAACCTGCACATAGGACCTTCACATGTGATATTTTGCATCTAAGAGGGAATATGCAGTACATTAGAATTCTCTTAGCACTAGAAACATATTCGTAGACATGGTTGGTAGAGGAAACCTAGTCCTTAGGCCCTAAAGGAATCCTATAGACATATAGGGTCAAGAACAACACCCCGAACAAACACACATGATATCTTAAGGGTATCCTCAACCTTCAAGTTGGGATATGGCTATGATTAGGATTGTTTTAGCATTAGATATGGAGGATAAGGTGTTAATCATGTTTGGTACATAAAGCTTTAATTTTAGGTTGTAAACCAGCTTTTAGGGCTCAAGGTCCATGATCGATACCTTGAATCACCATAGATGACCTCTCCTGTTGATAGTTTTGTTTTGAATGGGGATATGGGAACCATTAGGGGTTTCTAATACTATGTAAGTGTCTTAAAACCTTAGACATAATAAGGGAGGAAACCTAGGCCTTAGCTCCTAGAAGATGCTTCTATCCATCTAGAGCCAACAATGATGTGTTGAACAACCTGAATAGATCCTTCCATGGTTTCATTTACCTTGAAATGGGGATACTAGTGCCATTATAACATTTTTAGCAATAAGTACAGATTGTAGGCCCCTTCACATGGGTGGGGGCGAACACTTTATCCTTAGGCCTTAAAGGAAGTTGCTAACCATTTAGGGCCAAAATTGATGCCTCCAACCACCACACATAACATTGAAAGTGAATCATTTGAATCTTAATCGAATATGCATTCCATCATCATTTGTTGAGCACAAGGTATGCATCTCAAGGCCATGGACATAGTCAGGGGAGGAAACTATGGCCTTAGGCCCTAACTAAAGCTTCTATGCATCCATGGACAGGAAGGATTCCTTAAAAAATCACACATGCCATCTCATAGGTATATTTTGACTATGAATATGGATGTTAGTATAATTAAGTGGTTTTGAGTAGTAGGTATGGGATCTCTCATACATGTTTGAGGGAATATGCTCATTCCTTAGGCCATAATGGAATATGTGAGGCACCCATGTTAATGAACAATTCCTTGAAGCACCACAGATGACCTAGTCAAGGTATGCTTGGTCTCCAAGAAAATATGCACATGCCTTTAAGAGGTTTTGAGCATTATATGTGGGTATTAAGGCCTCAACATGGTTAAGGGAGGAAATACAAGACTTGATCCCTACATAATATTTCTAGAATCTATGGCTACACATGTGCCATACTAACTATCCCTATATTCCTTACTCATTGGCCATCCCTTCCTTTGTATTTCCATCTCTCTCTATCTCTATGTGTATGTGTGTGTGTCTTTTCCCCTTCTCTCTCTAAAAACCTCCCACCCTCTCTCTCTATTCATCTCTATGTGTGTGTGTGTCCCTCCCTCTCTCCCCATCTCTTAAAACCTCTCTCCACCTTATTTATACCTCCCTCACTATCCCTCCCTACATCACTCTCTCTTTATTGTTCCCCCATCCCCCCTCTCTCTCCTACACAATCTATCTCTCTCTCTCTATATGTGTGTTTGTCCCTCCCTCATTTCCCCTCTCTCATAACCTCTCTCCACCTTCACTATAACTCCCTCACTATACCTCCTTCCACCACTCTCTCTCTCTCTCTCTATGACTCACCCTTCCCCCCTCTCTCTCTATCGCTCACCCATCTCTCTCTATCTTTGTGTGTGTGTGTGTCCCTCCCCCTTCTCTCTCTCTATATATATGTGTGTGTCACTCCCTCACCCCCCCTCTCTCATAGTCTCTCTGCACCTTCTATATAACTCCCTCACTATCCCTCCCTCTATACCAATCTCTCTATCATTCACCCCCCTCCCTATTTATCACTCACCCCTCCCTCCCTCTCTCCCACACAATCTCTCTCTCTCTCTCTCTCTCTCTCTCTCTCTCTCTCTCTCTATTCCCATATCTCATAATCTGTCTCCACCTTCTATATACCTCACTCACTGTCCTTTCCTCCATCATTCTCTCTCTCTCTATTTCTCACCCCTATCCCTCTCCCTTTATCGCTCACCCATCCCCCTCTCTCCCACATAATCTGTATGTGTGTTTGTGTCTTCCCTTCTCTCACAAACTCCCTATGTCTCTCCCTCTCTCTCCACCTTCTATTTACCTTTGTCTATTAATATATCCCTCCCTTCTCCCTTAATTACAAGCCCTCAATGGCATTGTTCATCTACATATCCTCTCTCTCTCTCTCTTAACTTGTATCCCTCCATCCCTATCTCTTTTTTACCCTCCCTCTCCATGTTTCTCTCTTTCACAACCTCCCTCTCTCTCCATCGCCCAACCCTCCACCCTCTGTCTTGGTCACCATCTCTCTCTCTCTCTCTCTCTCTCTCTCTCTCTCTCTCTCTCTCTCTCTATGTGTGTGTGTGTGTGTATGTGTGTGTGTGTGTGAACCCTCCCCCTTTTTCTCCTTGTGTCTATCCCCCCGCCCCTACCTCACACACACACACCTTCTATCGCTCCCTCACTATCTATTTCCTTCACTCTATCTCCATCCCTCCCTTGCGCCCCCTCCTCCATCTCTATCTTATTCTCTCTCACACTCTCCCCACATCATTCTCTCTCTCTCTCTCTCTCTTATACTTCCTTCCTCTATGTTTTCAACTTATCTCTTCTCCTCAACCCCCTACCTCATTATGACCCCTATTCTCTATTTTATCGCATCTCATTCCCATCTCTTCAATTTCCCCCTCCTTCACCTCTCTCCTCCAACACATCCTATTCCTCCTCTAATACTTCATATTCACCTTTCCATTCACCATTCCTCTCTCTCATCAAACCATCACCCACTTCCTCCCCTCCAACTTATCCCCCTTCATCACTCAAGTCTCGTGTATTGCTTCTAGCCCTATACATCTTCAACACCTATTCTCCTCCTAATAATTCTCTCAATCCACACTCCTCTTCACCCTTGTAACCCATAATTTTCTCATTCCATTCATCTTTCTCCACTTGAATTTACAACATCCTCCTCGGACCTTGACCCTTCCCCACCCCGTCTCAACTATTAACCATACTCACTCGAATGTACAACATCCTCCTAGGCCCTTGACTCTTCTCCACCCCCTCTCAACTATTAACCATCCCCACTTGAACTTCCAACATCTTCCTAGGCCCTTGACCCTTCCCCACCCCCTCTCAACTATTAACCATCCCCACATGAACTTCCAACATCCTCCTAAGCCCTTAACCCTTCGATGTCCCCTCTAAACTATTATCCATACATTTGATATATTGCATGTAAAGCTAGAATTTTATCTCTACAAAATGTGTTCGCGTTATAGAACTACATAACACGCATTCATTTTGTAGTTCTATAACACGTACACATTTTGTCGTTCTATAATGCACGCGCATTTTGTAGTTCTATAATGCGCACGCGTTTTCCAATTCTACAAGGGCGGGAAATGTAATTTGAATTTAAACATGCCAATTCACTTGTTTGCATGTCACCAATAGTCCTATGTGTATGGTTTGGAATTTTCTTCAATAATACCAAACCTGTGCTATCGTATATGATAAACCATAGCTAATTGGGCACTTCTTCCAGTTTTTGAAGAAGTCATTGTTTACGCACTCATTACAGCATGCTACACACAATCATTTTTTATGAAATCTTAAACATAAATAGTATTTTTTCTGCAGATTCTAAATATGTAATTTTTATTAAAAAATATTATATTTTCCTATTTTTTTTCAACTTATAGTATGTCCTAACTCCTTTAGTAAAAAAACATGGTGTTAGTGTTTTTTCCATAACCTTTTCAATTCTTAATCATTTTAAAAATAAATTATATGGTGCACTAGAATACACTGACCTCTACATTATATAAAAAAACCCATTTCATGATTATTTATTAAAACCTTCAAAGGCCGCACCCACAAAAGACATACCATGTTCGAGGAATGATCACTTAGATAATTATAAAAAAAATTAATAATTACTAATTTTATTTTCGAAAAATAGCGCTGCACTAGTGCTATATGTTCTCTACATGCCTGCAAATTTTTGTATCTCGAAAGAATCATTTAGGCCCTCAAAGGCTGCACCCACAAAAACTTATACCTTATCATTTGCCTAAAAAATAAAAAGTGGTTGTTAGAAAAAATGAAACTTGACATAGTTATAAAATCTTTCAATACATAAACCTTATATAATTGGAAACATGATTCAATTTCCTACATTTAATATGTTTTACCCAAATCAAGATATTTTTTGTAAGTGTTTCAAAAAATATATTTAAGTTGAGGGATGCCTGATTTTTCAGTTTTCTATTGCATCTAACGTGCCAAAAGTGACCCTCATTAGCTTACACTCACCCTGGACTCACTGATTAATCTAACTTAGAGGGAAAAAAACATGTCCATCTATTTCATTGGTTCACTATTCATCTTCTTTTAAATATTCATCTTCCTCCTACATATTTTTGTTATTGTATGCATAGTTTTTAAGCTTACTTAGGATAATAGTTATTTGCTAGGCTAGCATATCAACAAAATAAGAGGTGGACCTCTCCTAATTTTTTATAATATTAGGGGATCTCTTCATATTGTACCGTATAGAAACATACAGATCCAATTTTTCTAGTGATGTTTTATTCTCTATATGTTGTCGAGGCTCATTTATGAAATGGAGAAACCCGAATTTCTACTTGGTTTCAAAGCATGCAACATACCACAATCCAACGATTCTATGAGAATCATTAGACTCATCTTTACTATTAGATTCAGGATAGACGAGTTGCATCATAGTTTTAGAACCAGGACAACCAAGGTACATCATCATGGTTGAAGTGTCAAAGAAAGAATGCTACATCACCATAGTATAAGATACAAGATCCCTGCACATATACATTTATGTGCTTCACATAGACACCACAAAATATTAACATTTTTTAACATGTGTCATTTTGAACTTTTTTGTTATAAGTTCCTTGGATCTTACACTCAAATATATTTTCAAAATAGATTTTTGGCTCTATTTAAGTGTGGTCCCTCGGCCATGGCACTCCTTCCAACTACCACATTCAATATCATGCAAATTGAAACCTTTGCTATAGATTGAGTCTCATTGTGCAGATCGAATGGTGTGTATCCTAAAACTAAGGGTGCCCTCCAATCATCATGTAGGCACCCTATATTTTTGTGGGGGCCTTGTGCAACACAAATACCATGATTATGGAGATCATGTCTCCCACTATAGTAATGGAGTGTTCTTACTTGGACCTATCATGATGGTGTACCTAGGCATCTCACTTTCAAAATGGTGATGCAACTTCTCTGTCCCAAATATAATTATATCGAATGAATATAAATAAGACCATTGTAGCAAGGGAAAATATATTAAAATAATCAATTCCTTCATCTTGTTAAAATCCCTTGGACACAAAATGTGTCTTATGCTTAATTACAAATCCATTTTTTGCATATTTCATTCTGTTGACTCATTTACAATGAACTAGCTTTTGTCTTTTAGGAAGAGGAATGAGATCCTAGGTGTGATTCTTCAACATGGAATAATACTCATCTATCATGGAAGCATCCCATTCTGTTATACCAAAAACATTGGAAAAAATGTGTATCAATAAAAATGGTGTGACTCAAAAGAGAAACACTAGTTGTCTACGAACAGGTATGGCAAGGGACACTGGCTAATCAAGGATCCGAATGGAAACAAATGGAACCTAAACAATAAGAAAGCTATCAATCTTCTCATAACAATATTAGGGAACTTGTTTGAAGCCATACACTGAACACTAGAGCCTACAAACAAGTGAAGGATCCTATACAAAACTAGGAGATTGCTCTATCCAGTTTTCCTCATGCAAATATCCATGTATAAAATCACTCTTCACATCAATTTGATAGACTAAATAACCTTGGGAGGAAACTAGGGAAAACACCAAGTGTATGGAATCCATCAAACAAGGGTAAGGGTCTTATAATTATCAATTCCTTCAACCTTTAAAAATCTATTCTCCACAAGATATGCCTTATTCTTATCAACAAAACCATTTGCTACATATTTGGTTATGCAAACCCATTTACAATGAACTAGCTTTCGTCCCTTAAGAAGAGAAACAAGAACCCATGTGTGATTATTCAACAAGGAAGAATACTCTTATGCCATGGAAGCATCACATTTCGACATACCAACAACATAAGAAATTGTTATGGCTTAGCGAAAATGGTGTGACTCGAGAGAGAAATAATAGTTGTATTTGAAATAGTATGGCAAGGTTTAATGGTGAAATGGGGTCAAATGTATTTTATTTTCTGGAACTCTCTTTCTTCACCTTTGAGTAGTGGATATATTCTTTGAGTGTTGCCAAATGTTTGAATCTATGCACCTTATTTCGAAGTCACTTGCAGCTAGCCACTTGAGTTTTTCTTACTTGGTTGCTCAAATTCATCATCACCTTCAACTCAAACCTCCATTTTTCAGCATCATTTGTGACATACATTACCATCATCTATGCCCATCTTATTCAACATTGTGAGTGGATGGTGTGAAATGCTTCCTCAAGTGATTGTGTATTATTCACTATTTTGTTTGAGATCAACTTTGTTCAAAGTGAGTCTAGCACATAACATTGATTCCTATTTTTACTTAGTGATTGTAGTCACTAGCAACCCTGCATGACGAGATGAATTGGCATCCATAGGGACACTCATTTAATGTTGTTTTTTCTTGATTTTACATGAGATCCTAATCATGCATTTTGTTTCAAGAATTGTTTTTGAGGATATATCTATTTTGGGAGGGATGGTATGCATTCAATGCTCATTGACTCATGAGTTTGAAATTTGATGCTTTGAGTTCTTAAGTGGATATTTGATGGAATTTCTAGTTTCAAGTAACTTGGCCCTATTTACAGTTTTGACCATACTTCTTATGTGGACCTTTTAGTTTTTGTAGACCTCATTACTCTTTTGATGGTTGATGGTGGGTGTTTATCTTTGAATCCTTTCTTTTAGTTCCTAACTAGTGCATACTTTTATGGAGCATTCATGTGGTGGTTGTCAATTTTTTTCATTCTTGTGCATTTGCAATCAATACTCTTTTGCTTCATAATTTAACCATGTTCTTTGAGGTTAAACTTGTACCTTCTCTTCAAAGTATTGGGCATACTTCCTTATTGAAGCTTTTAGCCTCTGCATGGCTCATGCTATTTCCCTTCAATTCATCTTTGTGGGGCGTTCTTCCATTTTAGCTTCAGATCCTTTTCAAATTGGTGTTTGTTTCTCTTCTGAGGAAGGGTTCTTACCCATAAGTTATTCTCCTTTTCTCCTCTTATGAGAGGTTTGTATGGGGCCTCATTGCTAAGACCCAAAAATTTCTTATATTTACACATTATTTTCAACTTAAGGGGGGGTGTTATTGTATATATAACTATCAAGCTTACACAGCCTAATAGTTATCTATCAAATTGATACACCTATTTGCTAGGTTGTCATACCAACAAATTAAGATGTGGAACTCTCCTATTTGCTAAGTTAATATACCAACAAATAAAGATGTGAAACTCTCCCAATTTGTTATAAATTAGGGTTATCTTTTGTATTGTTTCATCTATAAATATGATAGAATTTTTTGTTTATGTTGTTTTCATATTCTTTTAATGATTATGAGGCTCATTTACAATCCAAGTTAAACCCATATTTCTACACTTTTCTTATTCATTTGGTTCTTCCATTTCCTTTGAAACCTTTAATTTTTTTTCCTATCTCTTCAACTTCCACTAAGACATTTCACCTTAGAGTTATTCCCATGGCACACTCGTTTACTACAATCATCATTTTCACATGCACTCATTATCATGCATATTTCGTGTGCACCTGTCACTGTCATGATATTTCATATGCACGTGTCCAATATAAGCTTAAATGATACCAATGGACCTAACATATTTCATTTGTTATCAATTCATTTTGCATGCTTATGACCATGTTCGTTCTTATTAGTCCCTTAGTCCCTCCGAGTCTAGCAGGGGCTCTTGCAGGCTAGCAGGGAGTCATGGATTCAACTTGTCCCCATTTTAAATAACTTGTATACAAATTTATACATATTAACTTTTTTTCAAGAAAGTTTGGATGAACTAAAACATGAAACTGCTACTTTATCCATTAAAAAGACATAAAACATGAAACTGCTGCTTTATCCCCAAAAAAAAAAAAAAACCAAAAAAACCGCCACTTCATCCAATTAAAAACTTAGACATCCAATTAAAAACTGAGAGGCCTCATTTGGCCTCAGATCGAGGTCGCTGAGTAATTTTTCGTATCGAACATGAAACTGCTGCTTTATCCCAAAAAAAAAAAAACATAAAACCGCCACTTCATCCAATTAAAAACTTAGACATCCAATTAAAAACTGAGAGGCCTCATTTGGCCTCAGATCGAGGTCGCTGAGTAATTTTTCGTATCGAACTTAGGTTAATTCTCAGATTACTTCATACATGTGATACGTTTATGGGTCTTTTTGGAAAATGCCACCAAACTTGTTAGAAGACAATAGATGCATTAGCTTATAAACATAAAATGTTATTCTCATTTCGCTTCATAAAGTGTTAGTCTCATTCTGATTCGGTGTAGAACGCTTCATTGTTGCATGTTGATTCACACATGTTCTATATGTGTTCAAACTTCAGGGCACTGGAGGGATCTCTATGCGTACTCATGTGTTCACAGCATTGGAGGCAGAGGCATCTCTACCGTGCAAACGTTGGATGCTCGACGCTCTGGTAACTAGAATTTGGCGGTGTTCCATGCCATGCACGAACAAAGGCAGTTTCTGCGATCATCATGGTGACATCTTCCATGCAAATTATCACAAGTAGAAGAACAAAAATAACTCATATATGTACAAAAAGAACTCATAATTATGCCAATTGAACAAAAATAACAGGTATGTTTTTCTTCCACTGATTTATGTACAAAAAGAACTCATACTTATACCAACTGAAAATCTAAAGTAGAGTAAAACAGATCATATGCATTTAGGATTACTAAAACTATTCAAGATTGAATGTATTTTATTTTTAGGATCGATTAACTCCATGTCTTATCTGGGGTGGTGCCTCTGCATCTTTAATGGAATGATCTATAGACTAACAGGAGGAATTCACGTTCTCAAACTCTCATATACTCATCTAAAGCTTCTCCCCGCTTTTTTTATTATGTCGACCGTAACTGGAACCCGCGACCTGCAAGCGAGCAGGTAAGGCCTCGTTCTCCTCTTATTAGGCATTAAAATCTGCCAAACAGTAAAACGAATTGTCGCAGAAAACCATCTCTATCCTCATCCCCTTCAAACTCCTTATCTCCGGTACGTGGACATCACGTTGCAGATGTCCTTGCAATTCTCCATGACTTGTCAGCGGAACCGTAGATAGTGAGCACTCTGGTGAAGATAAAGATCCATGGCGCACAATACGGCCGCCCAACTTGGGAATGTTTTGGTGTTTTTCATTTTTAAAACTTGTTGATAAAGATCAAACCCTAAATCTGTTGATCAAGATCAAACTCTAAATCGCTGCATGAGACCCTTTGAAATACAAGAGTCGGACTGCGCATGGCATCCTGATCCAAGTGGTCGTTGTACTAGATAACATTGAAAAGCTGGCTTCTCCATGGCGCGCACGTACACGCTCTACGTACACTTCGTTTCAAGCATGTCGTGCATATGGGCCATGGCCACACTCGCATTCAGCAAGTGTCATTCAGTCTGTAAGGTCTTCTCTTAATAGGCTTGGATAGGCTTGGCGTCTGACTTTATTTCGATCTTCATCTATCCTGCATCGTCTTTAATGCATGTCATCTCAGTTAAATTATCAGGAAAGCATAGAATTCAAGCTTTAAGTGTTTTAATAATGCACTTTAATTTAAATATGGGTATAATAGCATAAGAGCATCTACATTTTTGTAAAATAAGTTAGACTTCAAATGTGTTTATAAAGTGCCTAAGTAAAAATAATAAGTTTATATACTTAATGAAAACAACTCCAATTCGCTACTCACAAACAACCATTTATAGTGTTGAGTTATTATAATCCCCTTGCCCTTGCCCTTGCCCTTGCAAGGATACTACGATTGCTCCCTTCATGATGTCCCCCACTTTACTTTCATCACTTTACTCTTTTACTCGATTTTAATATGATTACTATAGTAGTTCATTTTCTTGGCTTTTTCAACTTCTTTGAATAAGGCTTTTCTCATAGAGGGTGGAAGGTCATTATATTCGCGACTCCAACTTGGGCCTTTTTCCTCACTGGCGCGGCCTGCTGGTAGAGTGGATGTATATAAAGTAACCTGAAGTTTAAACTGAGACGCTCTACAGCATACTTGAGAGGAACCATATGGCTACATGGTAGTTTTCCAACCCTCATGCAATCAATTCCCGAGTTACGTCTATAATGCATGTAAGCTCTGACCGTGCATAGCAAGGGAACTGGAACACTCACACATATCTAAAATATAAGTGGTACCTAGATTATACTTTGTTGCTTCGAGTAATAATATAGGAAATATAGATAATTGGTACCTAGATTATACTTTGTTGCTTGAAGTAATAATATAAGGAAATATGAGTGCCTAGGTAAGTGGTTATCTTATTACTGATAATTGCATCTTCTTCCAAATATCAACTCATACAACGACGCTAAAAATTAAAATTGATCATATATTTTCCCATAGCATGTAGCACAGTTGTACTCCCCTAGGTTTTTATAGTATACATTTATGGGTGGGAATCCATGGTTCCAACTCCAACCCATCCTTTGAAATGAATTTGTCATACATACAATATCCACTAAATAAGAGTCCATATATAAATATGGTTGGGTGCCTTCTGGTGTTGATTTCACTTTCCTCAAGGCATTGTGTAATGTCGTGTAATGTATGTGATAGGATGGCTGCCCAATTTGAAATTGTCCCTTTACTAAACTAGTTTCATAGTATGTTCATAGTATGCTAAGTCAAAAAGATGGGATTGTAACTAAAATCATTATTTACTGATCACAAAAAAGGCAAATAATGAAAGGAAAAAACATATGGTTATACAAGTAGATTTATATATGAAATCAGGTATATAAGTAGCTTGATATAAACTCACAAAAGGATGTATGCAAGAACCTTACAAGAATAGGAACTGTCAATGAAAGTTACTATCTTTTTCAAGGAAGATGTCAGTAAACCTATAAGTCGAGTTTTGATGAAATTGATAACAATCCTGTTAGGGAATCAACATATGTGACTGGTGTTTTGGGAAAATCGTTTTCCATTCAACCTCATTATGAGACAAGTGGCACATAATTGTATACATTAAGTTTTGGTGGTTGATTAACATGTAACATTGCTTCATATATATATGGATCAAATCCTCATATAATTCCCTCCTCTTATGTGAACCAAGGTAATTAAATCTTGGGAGGTAAATTAGTTTAATTACATCTTGTTTTCTCATGTCTACAAAGAGCCTAATGCTACTGTCGATAGCGTTTCCAAAGAAGGTGTACAGCTTGAGGGTGGAGTTTGGTCAGTGCTGGAGTCAAAGGATGGACAAGTAGTTGAGCACATCAAATCATTCTATTGATTATGCATCTCTTTAATTGAGAGTGTATATCTTTCCAAAGGTCTTGATCCTACGAAGTCTTGTTTCCAACCTATTGTTGGCATTTATGTAGTGTTGAAAACATTATAGTATGGATTGTTTTATTGAACAATTTCTATGTAAGTTATTGATACACTTAGATGAATCGAAAATAATATTTTATGTAGATGTCTGAGCTTTTAGAGAAGGACAGAGCTTAGCTAGGAGATCATACAGAATCTTTGTTGCAAGAGACCATAGTAATGGAGGTATGTTGTCTCTTGAATGCAATGTTCTAACCTTAATCAACAATTCCATTTTCAATATCTCAAATTTTCATCTTAGAATCTCAATTGTCACCATTTAGGTAAGGCATCATAAAAGGTTAACCTCATTGTTGTAGGAAAAAATTTAAATGAAAGGGAAACAACCACTTTGACATGAACAAAAAAATGATCATTACATCTTGACCAAGTTCAAGTTTGATTTTTAGCAGCTTATGACTAGCTTCCTAAAAGGAAACACTTAATATTATTGTCAAGTAAGTTGAACGTCTTAAATTTAGCAAGTTTGGGTAAGTTTCATAATGTATGTGTAATTGTTCCTCTTGCTCCTACGCTTCATCTTCATCATCATTTCACTCCATCCTCATCTCACTCCTGAACTGAATCATTGTTTCTGGTGCGCCTGAAGATGCCTGAAGATTCATCTCTAAGAATGTTTTTTAAGGTTTTTAAAAGCATTCTGATGCTCAAACAAATATGGAGTTGGATTGAAAATGTCTATTACATGTCCCAAAGATGCAAGACTGAGATTTGGAGTTAGATTGAAAATGTCTATTACATGTCCCAAAGATGCAAGACTGAGATTTTAATGTTGCATATTGAAAACACAAAGTAATATAAACTATGAAAAAGTTAAAATTAGACATCCTGTTAATGAAAAAATTTGAAGGAAATATAGCAAGGGAAACTTCTTGATCAAGATCATCTTATAGGGAAAATTAATGGGTAATTTGATCTTCTTGGTCAACAAGATCTAGTTGTGAAGGAACAACTGGGTACCCTTGAAAATTCCAAAAAGTAGTAGTAAATATTCATGCACATATCATAAAAACATACAAACCAACAACTATAACACAAAAAGGAATTCACATCATATTATACCTAGAAGTTAGCTTTCCAATTTCCAAATATTCCTTCAAGCAGAAACTGTAATTGTTTGTCAATTTCTCCCTCATGAAGAATGCTTGTAAATGGATAAATAAAATCCTTCACACAAGTAAAATCCAAGTCACCATAGAGTTTAATTTCATATACCATACCATAAGCAAATTCCATATTGCATATTGAAAACACAAAGACATATAAAGTATGAGAACTTTGAAATAAGATATGTTGTTAATGAAGAAATCCGAAGGAAATATACCAAGGCCAACGCTTTGATCATGCTTCCTAATTCCTTGGAAAATTAATGAACCTCTGACATAGTAACCTGTTCCAATTTGTAGATGATTCCTAGTTGGCTAGGGAACTTAAGGAACCTCCAACATATGGACTTGTCCAACTGGTTCAATTTGTAGGTGCTTCTAGATTCCTTTGGAAACCTAAGGAACCTCCAACATATTGATTTGTGAGATTACTCAAGTTTACAAATGCTTCCAGATACCTTTGGAAACCCAAGAAATATCGGACATGTTAAATTTGGGTGGGAGCAGTTTTCATATAGTCTTAGATTATTTTGGGCACTTAACGAACCTCAAACATATGGACATTTTTGTACATGTGTCATTTCTCCAATTTGCAAATGTTTCTAGAGTCCTTTGGGAACTTAACCTTCAACATCACGACTTGTCTAAGTGCTCCAATTTTAAGAAATTTCTAGATTCCTTTTGGAACTTAAGAATCCTCTAGTTGCTTCACTCAAAATTGCCAACCAGCGACAATCACCCAAACAAAGATACTTAAACTGTATTCAATTCCAAGAATTAGGAGGAGCTACAAAGAGGGGGAAAAGTGCTCGTGCATTGACTTTAATTCAATCCCAAGAATTGGGGGGAGCTATAAAGAAGAGGCAAACTACCAAGTATTCAAGCATTGAAGTTTTTTGATGAGTTAGAACATTTACATATTTGGAAGGATTTTTTGAAGAATTGATTGGTGTTGAACATTTTATATCATTCAAGATGCATCTGGATGTCCAAAATTGTGTGAGGTGAGGGAGTGGCGGAGTGACTGAAATGGATTGAAGCAAAGCCTCATCATAGAAAAGAAATTGTTACAATCATATCACTAAAGAGATCTGTCATTCAACTTCAAAGGTGTGTGTTAATCATAACCAAAACATGTTTATGTATGGAAGTGTCCACACCATTTTAAAAATTAAAAATTATAATGAATAAAACTGAAATGCTAAACTTCTAATAGTACTTGAATTTATTACTTCTTCAGTGATGTGTTACAAACATAACCATTTTGATGCTGAATGTGTTATTTCTATGGAAATTAGTCCTAATGAACTACTAAATATTCTTCATCTGTTGGTGCAATAAAAAATTTCCAGGTGTTGAGGACAACTTTCCCCACATTCTTGCTCAATAAGATCCAGTTTCGGATGAACAACTGGTTAACCCTACAAATTTCCAAAAAACAATATTAAAGATTCATGCACATACCATAAAAAACATATAAAACAACAACCATAGAACAAACATGATTGTACATCATATTATACCTAGAAGTTAGCTCTGCAAATTGTATAAAGTCCTTCAATGAGAAAGTGCAATTGTTTGTCAATTTCTCCCTCATGAAGCACTCATGGCATCATATTGACCTCATGAGTAAACACTTAAAATATCTGAAGCATTAGGACTAAGGTAGAGGGGAAAGGTTTGCTACCATCTTAACTTACCATGAAGGCCTTGATATGAAAGGTTTTTAAGCATGGAACCACATTCCTTTACAAATCCAACAGAAACCTGAAAAAAAGAAATGTTATTTTAAATATCGACACATGTTAGAAGTTACTTGACTGTAATCTTGATCAAATTCCAAAGGACCTAATATCCCTTAAGCACAAACACAAACAATGATACGATAAGTTAGAATTTTATACCTGGCCATTATTGTCTTAGGAATTTCCAACAAAACAATAAGTTTGAAAGCAATGATCTCATGTGAAATTTGTTGGGTTGTGAGGTGAGCTATGATTGTTGTTGCTGGGAGTAAGAGAGGATGCATAATAGTTAAACGAAAGATAAGGATACCATGCAAAAAAGAACTTAAAAAAAAGGAATTAACAAGGCCAAAAAGTAGCTAAAAAGATAAAGACAAACCAACCTTCTTATTGCATTTGAAATCCCTGCCAAGCTACAAAAGAATTCTTATCATAAGCAAATGACCAATTTCTAGAAATTTTGTATTCACCACATCAACATAAGCAAGGAAAACACCAGGAAATCCAAGTGATGAAATTTGGGATTTCATACATGACCTACAAAATAGAGATCTTCCCAATATGATACAATTCTTTGAATGGCATCTTGGAAATCATTTGGAAACAAAATGTACTCCTCATGAGTGGACTAACATAAAAACTAGGACAACCATCAGTCCAACATAATTCCAAAAATATAACATGAAGTTCAAATGTATTGAATTGGATGAGCATCCTTACATATAATGATAAGGGTGATGTATCCCATATGTAATTCTAATAAGAAAGGGTGATGTACAACAAATGCTTATAAAAAAAGGTTGTGAACCAAGCAAATATAAGCAGTAAAAACTTGGATTAATTGTTAGTGTATGGAACCATGTAAAATGATTCCTAGTGTGGTATTAACCGGTGTATCTTACCATGAAATCCTTGAGGTGAAAGGTCTTGCAGCATGCACCCACATCACTTAAGAAAGGAAATGGAAACATGAATATAAGAAAGTAAGTTTTAAAGTTTTATATATATTATAGGGAAGAAACTAATTTGCATAATAAAGGAAATGAAAAAGGATATGAAATCCTGTAACCAGAGGCATAAGAAATGGAAAAAAATTATAATTATATATAGACCTTCATGAATGGATGTAAAGGGATGTAGAGGTGTTAAGCTCGATATTTTTTTTGCTGCGATGTTGAATTTGAGCTGCAATAAGTGTAATGTAAAAGGGTAGAATCAATTTTTTGTTTTTGGTATACAATGGACAAATAGTATGGAATGGAATAGTAGGTAGGAAAGTACCTTTTACTTGGATTTGGATGCTTTGCATGCAAAAATTGGAAGATTGCATTGGGAGCAACAGAAGATAACAAGGACATATGAAGTAGCTATAGTAATAAATGGAAACACAGTGACTATCAAGTTGTTGAAACAACTATTATTTATAGACCATATAGTCTCTTATGTAGAGTATTTGGAACCAATTGAATGTACGAACAATGATATTGTAGAAGAAGTAAAAATATGGAAAACATATTTACTTCGATATACCAAGTATAGAGACACCATAGGAAAAAATAGATAGATGTGTAAGGACATGAAGTACAACATAAATATACACATATGAAATACATAAAATTTATATTAAGTTTATTGTTAATTGTTTTTATATACATAAAGTGTATTGTATTGTATTTTTAAAAAAACTGTTTGTTTGATATAGTATCGTCTTTAGAGAGGTGCATTATATGAAAATACAAAGAAAATATAATAAATGTACATGTACTGTGGTAGTAGTGGAAGCATGTAATATGTATAATGTTTGTGCATTGCATGTGTGAAAAATTTGAATATATTAATTGAATTAAAACATAGGTTAAAGATAAGGTAGTAGGTACAAGTGAAGGGTACAAATGGCTAGTGAAGAACATGTGGGGACAAAAAAAGAAAGGTTTTTGGGTTGTAAGGAGAGGCAAAAGGAACTTCAAGTAATTAGGAGGATTCAGTCATAAATGTAAGAGGGATTATGGCAATGACAACACCATGTACGGTTTATGTATTAAGCAAGATATGGGCGGTGGCATAGCAAGTCTTTGCGCACCTTGCGCATGGTGTCCCTCTTTAATGCATATGGATAATGTGTTGAAGGAAGGATTTTAATTCTAAGAGAAGCTTAACAGTAGGGTGGATTTGATTCAACGGGATGGTTGAAGTTGATTGGAAGCATGCTTTTATTTGTTGAAGCGATGTTTGTTGTTCCTTGATCTATTAGCAGAAGTTGATAAGGATGTTGAGGTAGTGCATATCCATGTTTGTTGTTGAAGCGCTAGTAAGTGAGAAAAGGAAAACATTAACAGATTAACGTGTTCAAAGAATATAGATGAAATCAATAGAATGGACATTTTTTTGTAATGGAATTGCTATATATTTTATGTTTTTCTTCTATTGGATATTGAAGACAATGTTGGAATTGAATTTCTAAGGTAGAAGCTAGTAAACCATAAGAATAGTAACTATCATATGTTGGAAGGAAAGTATTTCTACATGGGTAAATTTATTTTTTTTGAAAAGAAAAGGAATAATAGTGTATAAGGAAGTTTTTATTTCATGCTAGCAAGTAGCAGTAGTATTAACATGTTCAAACCATAGATGAAAGAAAAAAAGTGGAAAACTTGTGTAATGGATGGTTTTGCTGGGTTTTTAGTGTTCTATTGTAGAGGTAAGAAAATGATGCAAGTGAAATGTTATGCTACAATCAAGTAGATGAAACCAAGCAAAGTTAAGATGTTGGACGGAAATAAAGTGAAATATATCCATGAGTACAAGAGTGATTTTTTCTTGGGGGGGGGAAGGGAAAAAATGGATTTTTTTTGACAGAAAGTGCAAAGTGATAGCAAAGGAAACTTTTTTTTGTATGGTAGTGTTTTTTTTCTTTCATTTGAAAAATTTGTTTTCATGCTTGGATATGATTCCTTGCATATCGAGCAAACATGCATTGGGTGGAGGTGAGCAATTCGGTTAAGAAATCAAAAGTGACCATCTGGTAAGGGGGTATTGTATGGGGTGGGTTGTGGAGGGAAGGGGTGTAGTGTATGTGTGAATTGGTGGAGGATTAAGGTTTGCAAGTGGAGGGGGGTTGTGAATGAAGGTGGAGAACATTGAAAAAGTAATGGGTTGGGGGTAGGGTTGACTGAAGCTTTGATTTTTGCACATCTCGATTGATAAAGAAGATGTCTCTGTGCATTTCGGTGGTTCTTTTTGTGACTTGTTGGGGCGCACACCTTAACGGTCCTTAATTTTGGTAACTTCACAGTTTTTGTGGAAGCTTGTAAGCGGAGTTGCAACTCAAAATAGTCTTAGGTGTGTCGAGGTTGAGTCAAAGCCCTCTTTTTTGTAATTGTCCATAAATTTTGGGTATAAGCCCATGATTTTGTAATAGTGCACTTGTATAAATAGGCACTCATGTAAAGATGTCAAAGGTATCTAATGACACGAGGATCATATGATGCGAAGAAGTTAGATCTATTTTTGGTTCTAAGGCCAAGTCCCAGCTATGTGCGTGGACGACCTCTGCAGCTGTGTGCGTAGAGAGTTTTGTAAGGAAAGGAATTGCAGCTAAGTGCGTAGCTTAGAGTTTGTAAGAAAGGAACTGCAGCTAAGTGCGTGGTTAGGCTTGAAGGAAGGATCTGCAGCCGAGTGTGTAGATCAGAACTGTTGTTTTGTAAAGAGTTGAATAAAAGCAGTTCTATGGACATAGCCCCTACCCTGGGGGTGAACCACGTTAAATCTTGTGTTGTGTTATGTTGTGCTGTGATGTTTTTATGCTTTTGATAAGTAGGTGAATGCTAAAGTAAGATAACTGTTAAATAGTAACTTCGCTGTGAATTCCCAGTTAAGGGTTAAGCAAGTAATGTTACTTATCTAAACTGCGATGCTATTTTATTGAATGTCGAAGCTCTATTTTGAATAAATAATTGTTGTTAAGGCTAAAGGTACAGTAATATCCCTCTTCTGCTTGCAGAAACCTGATTCTGCGGCACCCCGTAGCTGTTTCGGGTGAGACTGCAACCTGTTCGCAGGTTGCTGCCGAAAGGGCCAACACTATGGGTCTTTTTGTTGGTGCGAAGTTAAAGTATAAACCTCGGGTTTGCCCTATAGCCCAACACATTGGTTCCGTTGCCGGTTGAACAGATCTGCTTCAAGAGGGATTTACGTCGTACCTGAAGGGCTATGTTTTGGAGGCCCTCAGTAAAAGAAATTGGTGATTGGATTGAAGAGACTTACCTAAAGTTTGCTGAGAAAGAAAATAAGGATCCTCGTCGCAGCTCATACAACTTTTTGCAAAGGTACATTTTTACTAATATTCATGAAATTTTCTTTGGTAGTAACCACATAGAATTGCACCAGTGGTTATCTAGGTTGACAGAAAGAAAGACCAACTTCAAGGATGATCAGTTTCTTGATTGGACCCCTGCAAGAATTAACATATTGAAAAGAGTGAACAACGCGATATCATGAGCTGTTGATTTCTGGACAACGCAAACCCTTGAAGCATTTGTGACAGAGTTTGCCATCGACACAAGTACCTCTTTTAGTGAAGCTAAAAGACAGGTTTTCAAAGGACCAAGGGGTAAGTACCTAAATTCATTTAGTCTGCAAATTAAAATGCTCCTGGATGAGAAAGGTATATTACTTATAGAATCAGATTGCTAGATTTATTTTTACTAACCTATGTTTGGAAGTGAAAGTAACTTCGACGAGCAAAGTGGTTTGCTATGAAGCGGTAAAAGATACAAGAGAAACCTAGAATCCTATACCCTAGGCCAGAATACAGAGTATATGCCATTAAGTCCAGAAGACCAAGAATATGAAGAAACCCCTTTTGTTATAAACTCTCCTAGAACTCCGCAGCACAGATCTGTTACCCCTAAGAACCCGTCGCAGTCGAAAAATAACCCTAGCCCGAGTATTCCTGTCACAGGTCAGTCTACCCCAGTAAGTTCCCCCCCACCTACTACCAGTCCCCCTCCCTCCCCCCCTAGATCTAAAATGGCCCATATGAATGATGACATCAAACTACAAGTCTTCAAAGGAACTAGATCAGAGGATCCATAATATTTTTGGTTCTTATGCGAAGCTGTGTGGACTGCAAAGAACATTATGGATCTTGATATAAGAAGAGCACAACTGGTTACTTCTTTCAGAGACTGGGATTTGACTTGGTTCATGAATTTTTCTAGCACTCAGAACCATGCCTTGGATGATATTAAAGCAACAATGATCAAAGAGTTCAAGAATCCTAAATCAGAGTCACAGTGTATAACTGAATTGGAAGAGATTCAGCAAAGGCGAGGTGAATCAGTTTGGGACTTTGATCAGAGGTTCAAAGTTCTGCTAGATCAAGTTAGTTTCACTATTGGACCAGCACAGCATAAATAATGGTTCATAGCAGAATTATTACCCCATATTAGAACTCCACTCATGCAACAGAAGGTTGTTGATTAGCAAGAGGCTTTGGAGATTGCTATGCAGCTTGAAACAATGCCTATCGAAGACAATTCTGGTATAGCCCAAATATAAGCACAGTTGGCAGAAATGGCTCTGGAGCTTCGCGACATGAAGAAGGGGAAATCTATTCGTGAAGAGGTTTGGTGTACACGATGTCGAATAGAGGGTCACAATAAGGAACAGTGTCCTGCGTTAAGAAATTACCTGAATACTGGTGCACCAAACCCATTTAACCCTAGTGTTCTATATTGTGAGATCTGTAGAACAACTGGCCAACATTGACCTGAAGACTGCTATCTGCTGCAGAGATATGTGCAAGTACCTAAGAATCCATATTGCAAGTTCTGTAAGTCAGTTGGACACAACGAAGAGGAATCTCGCAGCTTTGACCTATGAGAGAGTGAACATATGATGCTTATAGGGTACAGAATGATGCACAAGGCAATGATGGATATGGTTACCGTGGTGGTCGAGGTAGTTTCGGAGGTCATGGTCATGGTGGTATGTCAGGAAGAGGATGAGGCCAAGTTGTGTGTTATAACTATAATCAGGGAGGACATCTAGCTAGAGATTGTCAGAACCCAACTACGACATGTAGATATTGTAGAGCGGTAGATCATGTGATTGAGCAATGCCCACAGTTGATAGCCAAGATACAAGAAAGAAATGCCCCTCCTACTCAGAACATTCAGATGATTTCTATGGAGCAAAGACCTGTCCCAGCCATTAACGTTGTTATGAGGAGTGGAGCTATGACGGAGGTGCAGACTAAGGAAAAACAGCTTGATGGGGCTTGCGTTCGTAAGACCCCAAAGAAAATTCCAACCTTTGACATGGGAAGAGAAAAAGAAACATTTATGGAAGCCAAAAAATACTTTGCTGATCTGAGCACATCTGTAGCACCTGTGCAATAGCATCAACAACAGTTACAGTCTCAAGAAGCTTCGACAGATAAAGTAAGTACACTGTCATCATTTTTACAGAGTTGTATGAAGCTCTTAAGGAATCAGAATGCTTTAAATGAGTTATAGAAAGTTATTGCTTCTTGCGAACCTCAGCTAAGCTCTGGTATAGAAAAAACTGTTAATAGAGTTAGAAGAACTGGAAGAGAAATGAGATTGCATGCTCAGATAGGGGAGTATGACATGACTGACATCATATTAGACCCGGGATCAGAAGTAAATGTCTTAACTAAGCAGATATGGGAACAAATGGGAAAACCTACCTTTGAATGGTCCCCCATACAGTTGAGATTAGCCAATCAACAGAATATTGTGCCCCCAGGAAGATTCCCTAGTGTCCCAGTAGACATTAATGGAGTCAAGACCTTAGCATATTTTGAAGTCATTGAAATAATTGATGAGAGAAACCCCTATCTAGCCTTGCTAGGAATTGAATGGGCAATTGAGAATTTTGCAGTAATCAACCTTAAGAACAGGTAGATGAATTTTGAAGGTAAAGGCTTGAGAGTCATAGTACCCTTGGACCCTTCTCAAGGAGAAAGGTACACAGATCCAGTCAGAGATGAAGATCAAGATGTTTTGGATCATATCTACAACATCACAGCTAAGGAGGAAGACTATTTTAACCCTACTCCTGAAGGTATGATGGATTGGAAGTGTGACAGTTCTTGCATGACTGATTCAGATGAAGGCTTAGAGAATTGGCAGAATAGACTTTATGAATTACATGGACATCGATGTGCAATAATTACCAAGTCTCTCAGATGGCTTGGCTCGCAGACAAGAGTCTTACCTATTTTTGATGGCTTGACAGACCCTGAAGATTTTATTTTGCAATTTTCAGAGCAGGTACCAGATTCACAGAAAATGGAGACTCTAGATTTAGTATTTAGAGCCATAGCTGCTAGATGGTGGAATGGTCATAAAAATTACATCCATAGTTGGGAAACTTGTCAAAAGTCCCTTCACCTGAGATTCATGGATCAACCTCAGGAGGTGCGAAGTAGGTTTAATGGTAAGACTAGCCCTCAGGAACATTTGGAGCAATGTTATGAAGCATGGAAACTTGTACCTCATGAAGAATGGGTACATAGGTTTATACACACTCTGGAACCTGTAGCAAAGAACTGGTATGTGGAAGTGGAGCTTCGCCATGGTACTGTAAGTTGGGATAGTCTTGTTGATAGTTTTGTGCTGACATTTTCTATTAATGAGGTTTGTCCTGCTTTGGATGTAGCTATCAGGTTGATCCATACTAAGGTGTTTGATGATAAAGAAATAGCAGAGTACCAACCTGATTGGAAGGAACAAGAGGCCAATGCAGTAGAATGCTATAACCTAGCAATTGACGAGGATGAAGACCCACGCAATATTAACATTCCTGAGTTAGAAGGACACTGCGAAGTACATGGGCCAGTAGTCGAAGCACCTAAAGTGACTCAGCCCTTGAAGACAAGGATAGTAAACATTGGATCAGAAGAACATCCCAAGTATGCTACCATTGGAGATTATTGGGATGAAGAAATGGTGAGCAAAGTGACCCAACTTCTCCATGAATATCAGGATTTATTTTCGACGAAGTTCTCAGAAATGAAAGGTATCCTTGGTGATATAGAAGTGATAAAAATCCCTTTGAAACTTGATGTGAAGCCTATGAAATAGCGCCCTTATAGGCTGAATCCTAAGTATAAAGAAAAAGTCAGAATGGAGCTAGATAAGATGCTTGCTGCAGGAATCATTGAGCCTGTTGAAGAGTCCGAATGGGTCAGTCCTATGGTGGTGCAAGAAAAGAAGACCAAATGAGAAATCAGAATCTGTGTTGATCTGAGGAAGTTGAATGATACTTGTTTACATGATCCTTTTCCTACTCCCTTTACAGATGAAGTTTTAGACAATGTCGGATGTCAAGAAGTGTATTCCTTCACTGATGGATTTTTTGGTTACCATCAAATCAGAATTGCTCCAGAGGATCGACATAAGACCACCTTCACTACAGAAATGGGATCCTTCCAGTATACAGTTATGCCCTTTGGATTGAAGAATGCACCTGCTATGTTTTCCAGAGTAGTCATATCTGCATTTAAGGAAATTATACATAAATTCTTGGAAGTCTACTTTGATGATTGGACTATATTCGGGTACTATCTGTTAAGGACCCAAAGCTGTGGATGGTCAAATGTTTGATTGGACATGAATGGGAGGTAGTTCGAGGGATGGGGTCATTGACAGATTTAGAAAGCCCAATGATTCCCATACCCCTCATCAATATTACGAAGGAAGACAACAGCATGAGAGACGGTCATAGGGAACATAAGTATTCTGCTAAAGGATCAAGCAAGATGCGGCTGTGGTAGAATTAGTAGAAGGAATGACGATGATGACAGGCATATAAGAGAGAAAGACAGCCAGAGGATTAAAGATGATGCTACAAAGATGTAGACGGATACAGATCCCGACAGAGTGCGAAAGGAGATCATAAAGAAGGAGCAAGCAGCCGACAACAGTTTACTATCTTTGCCAACAAGATTCTCCCACCAGAAAAGCAGCAGAGTATCCCAGGACGGGACACTGGTGAGTCTTAGGGGCCTGTTGGGGTGCGCACCTTAACGGTCCTTAATTTTGGTAACTTCATGGTTTTTGTGGAAGCTTGTAAGTGGAGTTGCGACTCAAAATAGTCTTAGGGGTGTTGGGGTTGAGTCAAAGCCCTCTTTTTTGTAATTGTCCATAAATTTCGGGTATAAGCCCATGATTTTGTAATAGTGCACTTGTATAAATAGGGACTCATGTAAATATGTCAAAGGTATCTAATGACACGAGGATCATATGATGCGAAGAAGTTATATCTATTTTCGGGTTTTAAGGCCAAGTTCCAGCTGTGTGCGTGGACGACCTCTGCAGCTGTGTGCGCAGAGGGTTTTGTAAGGAAAGGAACTGCAGCTAAGTGCGTAGCTTAGAGTTTGTAAGAAAGGAACTGCAGCTAAGTGTGCAGTTAGGATTGAAGGAAGGATCTGCAGCTAAGTGCACAGATCAGAACTGTTGTTTTGTAAAGAGTTGAATAAAAACAGTTCTGTGGACGTAGCCCCTACCCTGGGGGTGAACCACGTTAAATCTTGTGTTGTGTTATTTTGTGTTGTGATGTTTTTATGCTTGTGATAAGTAGGTGAATGCTAAATTAAGATAACTGTTAAATAGTAACTTCGCTGTGAATTCCCAGTTAAGGGTTAAGTAAGTAACGTTATTTATCTAAACTGCGAAGCTATTTTATTGAATGTCGAAGCTCTATTTTATATAAATAATTGTTGTTAAGGCTAAAGGTATAGTAATATCCCTCTTTTTCTTGCAGAAACCTGATTCTGCGGCACCCCATAGCTGTTTCGGGTGAGACTGCAACCTGTTCGCAGGTTGTTGCCGAAAGGGACAACACTGTGGGTCTTTTTGTTGGTGCGAAGTTAAAGTATAAACCCTGGATCTGCCCTATAGCCCAACATGAATATAAAGAATCCTTCTACATCCATTTATTTGTTCACTTGCATTATCAGATGACATAGGTTGTTAAAGAGAAGGATTCTATATTGAACTTGGATGAGACATTGATGGGGTTGTTAAATGTTATAAATGTGTGCTTGGAAGAAAAATTGAGGCATGTATATTAAAAGCAAGAAATGTAATATAATACAAATAATAATGTGTGTGCATGTAGCAATAAAGGCCATGTGAAAGTGTTGCAAGAAAGAAAGTGAAAAGCATTTGTGGATGTATGTGGAGCATATATATGTATACGAAAAGTAAGAAAGAATCAACATAGTACAAAAACACCACATAGATGACATATTAAACATCATATACATGTAAGAAAACTTGAAATGTTGGATGGACACATATAGATAAATATAGTGTATGTCACACAATGTAAGTCATGCTTCCAAAAAGAAGAAATGTAATGTATAGGATAACATATATACTCATGTGAGAACAAAATTAATAGTAGCTAAATACATTCAAGATATAAAAAAAGTGACAGGAAATTACGATAAAAGCCTATATACAAGTAATGAAGGAATCCAAAGGGGAGAAACATAGTGATCGTGAAGAAATGTAAGAAACATAATTGGGTGGAGATGAGGTGGAATTCATTTGGAGACATAGGATGGTCTACATGGGAGAGGATGTCTCGAATATATGGAATTAGAACAAAGGAGTGAGGGAAGAGTTAGATGTGGGAGGGTGACACAAAGGGGTATTTGGAAGAAAGGGGGTTTGATGTATGGAGGGGAGGCTAGAGACGATGTGCAATAGGTTGTATTTGAGTTGTGAGTGCATGAATTTATTTGAGGAGGTTGGATGATGCATCGACATAAGGAATATCTTTAGAATTGACAATGGTTCTCTTCAATCGTTTTGTGGAATTGAAAGTCTTTGACTTCATGGATAAGGTGAAAAGGTAATGTCGTGAAGTTAATTTTAGAGAGATATCCTTTATAGATGAGGGTTTGGTGGATAGGAGGCATAAATATTGTGCAAATAAACCAAGGAGTTGGTTGGTCGCATCATCAAAAGTTGTGGCCCCATTGATTTGGTTAGTTTGGTCCTATAAGGAAAGATTTAAAATATACATGTAGTCACATTCTATGAATTCACCATCACATTTGTTGCAATTCCAAGTGTTATAAGCTCTATGTGCTACTTTTTTCATGCATTGAATGTCATCAACAATGAGAGGGCATGCAAGGAAGTGGAATTCATCCTTTTTAATGTCAACGATAGAAGCATGTACAAAGAACCATAGGGCCTTATTAGAAGGTTGTATGCTTTGCAAGTCCAAGATTTTTTTATTAGGGTCTATTTGAGACATAGGGATTATGTACTTACAAATCAAGGATGATGCTACTGCATGAAATCCATTATCAATGAACCATTTTTTAAGGAGAGGGGTTACCTTAATATCTAGATTGATAAGTAAGGTACTACTGGAAACACTTCCAACTATTTTACCATTGAAATCAGTAAGATGCCCACCCTTGATTTCAAGTCATGTCCCAAATTTTTCATTGTGTCACAATGGCCTAATCACATTTATCATATTCATGATAGTTTTCCAAATTGATTCGAAAGGTCAAATAATTGCTGAGGAATATTACTAGTTTCCTAGGTTGGGGTGGAAGCTTTGTGATTTGGAATAAGGGTGACAGTAAATGATGTTTTAACATTATAATGGAATAAATATTTAATAAAATAGGTAATTAAATAAATAAAATGGAAAATAAAAGTGGAAATTGAGCATGGAGACACATGGAGACTATGGGGCCCACACAAGCTAGAAATTTGGTACCAAATGGAAACCTCCTCTTGTAATTTCGAATCCATGGGAATACTAAAGGTTATTGGATGAGTTATAAGGATAATACATTGGGCCATATGCATAATAGGTCGAATTTGGGAAGAAATGTAACTTATATGGGAAATGAAGAGTCATTTTGGAGCTAGTGAGACACTTGGACTAGATTCCCTAGCTCTATGACAACAATGATGAAGATGCTATGATACCTATGACATAAATCAGATATAAAGGCTGAAATATGACATATATAACATTTCAGGTCGAAATATACCATACAAGAGAGCTCTCATGTGAGTTTGGGAAGCTCAATGGGATCCTACTCAAATTTGGGGAAGGTGGAAGGCTAGGAAAGAGGGGACACATGTCAATTCATGAGCCCACACCCTAATTCAAATTTGATTGAGTTTATGGATGTATTGGGAAACTTATAAGGATAATTATTTTTATAAAATATAGGAATAAATCAAGAGAACAGATTTTGATCATTTGTGAATTGTGAGAGCTAGTGGATAACTAGTTTTCTTGCATTAGCCAATTTCGAGGGTGAAAGTTTTACATCCAAGTTGGTGTTTGGAGAGGCCACTTAGGTATTTCATGGATATTTAATGGATTCTTATTTTCAGGTGTAAGCTATAGGAAATCATGTGTATTCTTCTATTGCAGCACTCTCTCTCAACTATTTCCAGTTTTCACACCATATTCATGCCAATGGAGGGATTGCGCTTTGGGTGAGCTATGGCTCTATTTGGGGAATATTATAATGCCCATTATATTATGTTATAATGTATAGTCTATATATTTCATGTTTATAATACTCTTAGGTCTAAATACCAAAAATAATTCATGTAAAAATGTTGAACAATGAAGGAATAGTGTCATTTCCCCACTATCTTGTTGTGAACCATTGTAATGCTGATGATTTAGAATTGGGAGAGCATTTAATTGTCCATTTATGATTTTAATAAGTTAAATATTCTCTTTTATTCATTCTCATAAAGTTTCAAAGTAGAAATTCCCAAGATTTGTATGTTAGAATGACTTTTAATGAGCAAGCAATGACCATTTCCACTCTATTTTGATATATGCCATGGTAATGCTTATTATTTCGAATGGAGGAATGTATATATGATAAATGTATGATGTATGGAATTTAATTAATGTTTATTTCAAGTATAATGTTCATTACTTAATCATTGGAATCCATTTTACTCATTTTTATTGCATTAGGAGAAGATTTGGTGCATTTTCCCCAAGGTTGAAATTGTGACTTGGGAGTTGTTTTGGAAAGAGTCATAACAGCCTGTATAAACTGAAACATGATGCATATGAGACTTTGAAAATTTTCCTTACACATCCCCATCCTTTTTTAATAAATTTTAGTGACTTTGGGATCATTTGTGAACCCATTTCCAGCAATTACCCAGGGGGAATTGGAGCCCCAATTTGCTAGTAAAGAATCCTACTTTGAACAAAACATTAAACAAGTTTTTAGAAGTAATTGGGGGGTCATTAAACATCCTTGAAAATTATATTTTATAAGTTATAATATCATTCATATACCTTATAATAAAATTTGGGAGCAATTGGGTCAATTTGTAGGTCTAGACATCAAAACTAGCTAAGGTCAAAATTGGGGAAAAAGTGGAAAAATTGGTTATTTAATTAAATTTCAAAAAGGGACATTACAGTGGTATCAAAGCATGATATTGGAACCTGATATGGTTTTATATTTATTAGTACAATAATTTAGGTACCACCATTATATATTGAAACCCAAAAGTGCTTTTGTTGAAGAGGAAAAAGAAAGTAGGAGAAGAAGGCAATTTTGGGGGAAACTATGACTAGGGATGAAAAGGGAACCTCATTTGATGGTTAGGAGATAATAAAAAGAATGGAAAATATCCTTTAAGACATGAACAATAATATTATTAAAGGATTCAAAATTTTGGCTATCCAAAGTTGGACAAAATATATTGGTTTTAAGAAAACCAAAGGGAAAATGCATCAGCTTGCTTGAAGGAGAAAAAGGAGAAGACCCATGAACCACCTAGTTCTGAAATAGGTGAAGTAGAAGAAGTAGTACATGACAAGGATATAAATTCACTCCCAAGTGACTTTGAAAAATATGAATATACATCACATAAGTATGAATAATTTTCTATTGAAAATATTGAAGATAATTTTGAGACACATTCTACATTGGATATGAAACAAAGAGCATCTACTGATGGATGCTTGAACTATGAAGGAGTGCCTATTGGTGGGTGCTCAAACCTCTATGTTTGTGACATAGGGATGAATTTTGAAAATGTTTCTGCAATCCAAACTTCCATTAAACATGAAAATGAATACCTTGTAGAAGTTGAAGAAGAAACAAGATCAACTTCCCCATCACCACTTGAGCTTCATGAAGTTGGTCCAAGAAACAAGGAAGAATATGAGGAGTTTCATTTGCAAGAGCCTAATTTTATTTAAGGGTCCTTAAATATTAATGAAAATAATATCCAAGAGGACCTTAGCATACTCCATGACACTCAAGCATTGGTATCAAATTCTTGTTGGAGAGGTACTTCCTTGGAGGATCCATCCTTCCTTGAAGACATGGAGAAGATTCAAAGAGCAATGTGCAACATCAAAGGTAATTTCATGTATTTTATTTTTGATAGAAAAAATGTCATTGAGATTAGTGAATGGTTACATTAATCCTACTTGAAGAATAATGAATTTATTCATAAGCTCACAATTCAAAATGAGCAACTTCTTGAAAAGTTGCAAGACACTTGTTTTTCCTCCTATGTTTCAGATTTTCAAATGGTAGATTGTTTAGAGGATTCTCATGACATGGTGGATCATGAGAAATGATGAAATTTGAATGTGATTGATGTGTTTGAATATGAAATTGAATATATCCAAACACTTTATGTGGTGGAAGAGGAACTTGAATTGTCTTTTGATGAAGGTTATGCAATTTTTAAAGAAGTGCATGATTACTGTAAATTGGAACCAATCTATGACAAAGGTTTCACACTTTTGAAGGAGCTGCATGATACTACCCATATGGATCATTCCCATGATTAAACTTCTTCACTTTTTGATCATTTGGGTGATTTCGTTCATTCTCCTCCATCCTACCATTCTATGTTTTGTAGCATTACTCTCAATGAAGTATGGGTGAAAGGGTTCTTTTTTATGGTGCCTCATGAGGAATATGGAACTCCTAAATTTACTTTTTATGATGACATGGTTGGAGCACATTATTATTCACATTTTCAGTAGCATTTTTTTTAAATTTATGATTATTCACATCTACATGGATGCACCTATGATATGCATTTGAGTCACTTGAAGACTCATGGTTTTTCTTGCTCAACACTTGGCTCGTTTGATGTTGGAGGAACTTCATCCAGCGCTGGGGTGAATAGATTTATGATTGGAGAAATTTTTTGTTTCCTGACACATAATTTGTTATATATTTATGATTCTCTAATTCATGGATGTATTGATGAGACTTCTTTGAGACACTTGAAGTCTTCATGTTTTAGTTGCTCCTTATTTGGCTTAGATTTTGGAGGAGGTTATTCATTCACTTCTTTGATGAAAGAACACATGGCTGATTATTATTTTGATGCATATGAAATTATTTGGTATAAGAATTATAGGACATGGGATCCTCACCTATGTCATTGGAGCAGATTTCATTGGTAACTTGAAGCTTGTATGCACTTGGAAAATGGTGGTCTATGTACTTAGAGGTATAAGAACTTTCATGATTTTTTGATGAGGCACCTCCTTTATGTACATTTTTATTATTTTGTTATGTACTTTGATGATATATATAATGTACTCATGATGTTTGGAATAATTCATACAAGAAAATGGGATCCTGGAATTCTCTTTCCTAATGGTATGGGTTGGGGAGCACTCTTAATTTTTGGAGTGCAATACAAGGAACAGGACCCTGGGATAGTTTTTAGTCCCATTGATTTCAATTTTTGGGGGAAAAAAGAAGTATGGTGGATATATTACGCACTAAATAAAGTGATTTTAATCATATTAGTGCAGCAGAAAGCATGGTGGTTCCTCTTGAAAATATTCATGGAATCTCAAATACTCAAAGTTTGGAAACTCAGATGTGGCAACTTCAAAGAATCATACAAAAAGAAGGTTCTTCAACACCCATGTTTGAAATTGCTTGAGGACAAGAAATATTGGGAAGGGAGGATTTATCGTGTCCCAAATTTTGCATTGGGTCACAATGGCCTAATCAAATTTACCATATTCAGGAGAGTTTTCCAAATTGATGCTAAGGGTCAAATAATTGTCGAGGAAAATTACTAGTTTCCTAGGTTGGTGTGGAAGCTTTAGGATTTGGAATAAGGGGGACAACAAATGATGTTTGAACATTAGAATGGCATAAATATTTAATAAAGTAGCTAATTAAATAAATAAAAGGGAAAATAAAAGTGGAAATTGGGCATGGAGACACATGGAGACTATGGGGCCCACATAAGCTAGAAATTTGGTACCAAATGGCAACCTCCTCTTGCAATTTCAAATCCATGGGAATACTAAAGGTTATTGGATGAGTTATAAGGCTAATAAATTTGAACATATGATTAATAGGTCTAATTTGGGAAGAAATGTAACTTACATGGGAAAGGAAGAGTCATTTTGGAGCTAGTGAGACACTTGGACTAGATTCCCTAGCCCTATGACAACAATGATAAAGATGCTATGACACCTATGACAAAAATTAGATCTAAAGGCTGAAATCTAACATATCTAACATGTCAGGTCAAAATATACCATCCAAGAGAGCTCTCATGTGAGTTTGGGAAGCTCAATGGGCTCCTACTCAAATTTGGGGAAGGTGGAACGCTAGGAAAGGCATTAGAGGAAATTTCAATTTAAAATGGGCCTTCCAAAAATAATACAAATTCCATACCATCATGTATTAGCCAATCAAAATGATTTAAAATTCAAAAAGGGAGTACCTATTAAACATTTTTTTAATATAAATTTTGGGATAGGTATCATAAAAAAAACTACTTTTTTTGTTCATATTTTCGACATATCTCCCTGTGTTTTTACTCAAATTTTGATTGGGAGAGCTCGTTGGATGCAGAATTAAATTTTGCATCCAACGAGTACCTACTTGGCATACTTTTGACGAGCCCCACTACCCCCAAAACAAGAAACCATCATCACATTTTTTCAGGTATTTCTTGTTTTTGGGGTAGTGGGGCCCATTAAAAGTATGCTGAGTGCATACTTGTTGGATGTAAAATTTAATTCTGCATCCAACGAGCTCTCCGGATCGAAATTTGGGTAAAAACACGGGGAGATATGTCGAAAATACAAACAAAAAAGTAGTTTTTTATTTTCTTCCTCCAAAATTAATAAATATTATTTTATTATTTTAACTATTATTTTATTAATTTTCCTTAGGAGGTCCATTTTGAGTTGAAATTTCCTCTAATGGGGGACACATGTTAATTCATGAGCTGACACCCTAATTCGAATTGGATTGATTTTATGGATGGATTGGGAAAATTAGAAGGATAAGGATGTTTATAAAATATAGGAATAAACCAAGAGAATATATTTTTATCATTTGTGAATTATGAGAGCTAGTGGATGAGTAGTTTTCTTGCCTTAGCCAATTTCGAGGGTGAAATATTCCCATCCAAGTTGGTGTTTCGAGAGGCCACTTAGGTATTTCATGGAGATTTAATGGAGTCCTATTTGCAAGTAGCTTTCATGGAGATTTAATGGATTCTTATTTGTAAGTGTAAGCTACAGTAAATCATGTGGATTCTTCTATTACTGCACTCTCTCTCAACTATTTCCAGTTTTCACAGCATATTCATGCCAATGGAGGGATTGTGCTTTCGGTGAGCTATGGATATAGTTGGGGAATATTATAATTCCAATTATCTTATTTTGTGGTGTATATTCTCTGTATTTCATGTTCAGAATACTCTCAGGTCAAAATACCCAAAAGAACTCATGTAAAAATGTTGAACAACGAAGGAATAGTGTCATTTCTCCACTATCTTGTTGTGAACCATTGTAATGCTGATGATTTCGAATTGGTAGAGCCTTTAACTGTCCATTTATAATTGTAATAAGTTAAATATTATATTTTCTTCATTCTTAAAAAGTTTCATTTCAAAATTCCCAAGAGTTGTATGTCAAAATGACTTTTAATGAGAAAACAATGATCATTTCCACTCTATTTTGATATATACCATGGTAATGCTTATTATTTCGAATGGAGGAAAGTATATATCATAAAATTATGATGGATGGACTGTGATTAATGTTTATTCCGAGTATCATGTTCATTAATTAAGCATTGGAATCCATTTTACTCATTTTTATTGCATTGGGAGAAGATTTGGTGCATTTTCCCCAAGGGTCGAAATTGTGACTTGGGAGTTGTTTTGGAAAGAGTCATAACATCCTGTATAAAATGAACCATGATGCATATGATAATTTGAAAAGTTCCATTACACATCCCCAGACTATTTTCATAAATTCTAGTGACTTTGGGATCATTTTTTAAGCCATTTCTGGTAATTACCTAGGGGGGACTGGAGCCCCAATTTGCTAGTAAAGAATCCTACTTTGAACAGAACATTAAAAAAGTTTGAAGAAGTATCTGGGGGGTCATAAAAAATCCCTGAGAATCATATTTAAATTATAATATCATTCATATAAATTTTGAGAAAATTTGGGAGCAATTGGGTCAATTTGGAGGTCTAGACATCAAAACTAGTTAAGGTCGAAATTTGGGAAAAAGTGGAAAAGTTGGTCATTTAATAAAATTTCAAAAAGGGACATTACAAGAATGGGATGGATCAAAGGAGTACACTGAATGAATATGAGAACCCTCATTATGGAAATTATGAACTCAAAGTGTGCCATTGATGCTAAAACATGATGTGTCTCTAAGGCCAACGGTTCGCTTGCTTGTTTCAAAGTTGTCCTTTTTTTTGAATCGTTGATGCATGGGAGATAGATATTACCTTGATAATAAGGTAAACCATGGAATTTTAAGGTGAACTTTGAAGGTCTTTGATTTTTTTAAAGAAGAAGGAATGTAAATGAATGGAGGTGAATTGATGTAGATAAGGGTGAATGTTCGACACGAAAGAAAGGATAATCTCAATATGGGTTTTCAAATGGTTATATGAGGGGTTTCTTGTTTTGATTGTGCCATTGGAGATGGTGTAAATTGTTCCTATTTCAACAAGGGAATATAAGGAGTCACCAAAGTTGTTAAATGCAGTGACATAGATCTCTTTCCCAGAATAATCAAGAAGGTCAAATTGAAATATTTTCTCTAGGCCTCTTTGGTTGGTGTATTCATGGATGGTTGTCTGTGCAACTACGTGACCCTAGATGGGCCATTTTTTGTAGTTGTGGTTGAGTGCTTTGAATGGAATAATAGTATTTGGCATGGATATTGGTGTATTTTATTTTTGGGATGAGTAAATATCACTTTCTTGTGTTAGTCCAATGGGTTGGCTAGTTGATGAAGTAGTTGGAAGGCCAAAGCTAGTCGACAGTACAAGAGGAAGAGGGCTCACCATAAGGTCAATTTTGTGGTGGAGCACTTCAAGATTGAGCACTGTAATAGTCCTATCAAAGAAAAAGGAAAGAATTAGTAAAGGTGTTTAACTTGTGATGAGGGGGGTGGGTAAAAATTCAAAGCTTAAGCTAGATAAGAAGAGGGGCATAATAAATGGGAAGCAAAATATATGTGTTATTATGAACAGCGGTGCAGGTTCACCTGGAGAGATTGATGATATATTATTGTTGGATTTCTCCATATAATAAGATGGAGTTGAAGGAAGTTGGGAGAAAATTATGATGGGTTTGAAGGAAGGCTGTGTGCTGTTGCATCAGTAGTCGAGTTGTTTCTTCTTTTTTCTCTTCTCTTGTGTTTTGCATATGTGTCTGTAGTGTCAACACCATGATTTTAGATAGCTGATAGGATCTTTCTAGTGGTTTGTCTGTGTTGACCTTCATTGATCCTGGTATCATAGATTATGCAAGGTTTCTGCATTTTATTAGGAACTTGATCTCCTTGCATCTGGTCTGGCTCCTTGTTTTTTCTCCAATAGCCAGGGTTTCCAAGAGTTGTCCCAACTCTCCATCCTTCATATTTGTTGCATCAACTGCAATGGTCGACCCAAGTTGGCTGATGTGGACCATTGCTGCTTGGTATTGATGGTCCCTCTTCTTTCTGTCCCTCTTCCTCTTATGCTTTTACTTTGCTTGCTCCTGTACTTGTGCACCTGTAAGAGTCATATTTTCGAGTGGTTGATTTTCCAGTAGTGGATTGTCTGGTTGCTGGCCTGCAATGGTTAGGGGGGCTTCTGGTTGGGGCTACATAATGAGTTCTATAGTTGGGTGTGTATCTGGTGGATTTTGTGCAGAGGGTTCATATACAGATGTTGTTGGTACTGATGGTTGCGGCAGAGGTGGTTCAGGTGCAGATGGTTCGGTTGTAGGTTCTGGGTTGGGGGGTGGTGGTGATAGTGAATGGTCAGGTGTGATTGGTGTAGTGGGGATGTGGTCGGATGTTGGGTTTTCAATTTGTGGGGGTGAACCCTTCAGGATGTTGGAGAACAAGTCATCGATCTCTTGATTGATTTCTTCCATGTTCTCTTCTTCCTCATTTATTTCTGATTCATTGGCTGGTGGAGGTGGTGCGATATCAGTTAGGGTGAAGGATGAGGTCTGACTTGTGACAACTTGAGCTATCTTGTCGGGGTTCCTCACAAAATTTGACTACAAAATTCCCACAAATCTCAGCTTCTTGGGTATTTGGCCAGGTTGTAAAGGAGCAGGATATCTTGATCCACCAGCTTCAACTAGTGGGCACTTGGTGGTGATCTTCTATATAGAGGTAAGAAACTCAGGTAGTTTTTCAATGTATTCCTGGAAGTCTCTATCTCGGTTGAACCTCTCCTTCAGGGTTTTTGGCATAGCGTTCTTGCATATGTCGACTGGGCTTATCGAAGGAAGCTTTGGAATTTCTTCCTGTGTGATTTGAGTCAGAGATGGGGGTGGAGGTGTTGATACTAGGTCAACAATATTTTCAGCCATCGAGGTGTGTGTACTTTTTGGCTTCTTTGGCTGACCTTGCCGTGCTCCTGATTTGACAACTTTCTTGAACTGTTCCTCAAACGAAACTTTGTTTGCTACGACATCTTTGATGATATCAACTGTAGTAGCTAATAGTTCCTCTTCATCCTATGAGTCAGAAAGGCTTAGCTTGCACTTCCCCTTTACTTTTGTCTCAATGGCTTTCTTCCTTACTGCTGCTATCTCCTTTGCTAGATTTTTTATTTTTTCTTTGGTTATTTCGTACTCAGTGTTGTCGTAATCAATATCTCCCTATTCATATCCTTCCTCCTCTTGTTGTGTTGGGCTAACACTTTTCTTAGGTGAAATGGCTACCTGTTGTTCTATCTATGTCCCTTCCCTTTGGGCTGTCGGTGGTATGATTGTGATTTGTAGCTGGTTGGTATCCTCTGCTGGGGTTTCCTTCGACATGAAGGTGCTGATGTGTAGTCGGAGTTTGTAATCTTCTTCTTTCTCTTGGTCGGTGAGTGGTTCTTCTATCACTAAGGTTGCTTCCTTGGATTTTGCTAGTATCGATAGTTTTGTGCCAGACTGTCGAGCTAGCTCACGGAAGATCTCTTCGACTGTTTGATAGTAGTCCAAAGTATTTTCTTTTTTCGTGGCACCCTGCATATACCACACCATAGTATGGTCAAGTTCCAGCTGTATGTGCGCGCTTTTGGGTGGACTTTGTTGGATGTTATGGGGCACCCTCCATCTGGTTGTCTGAATTTTGAGCTATTGGAACCAGTTTTCCAACATCACATTGCCATTTTCTAGTTCCTTCAGTGTTTCAGTCTGGGAAAATGGTTTGAATCTCCACATATGGAATTTTGTGGGTTCATGGAATTACTTTTCCCCGACTGGGAACAAGTAGTACATTACTATACATATTATAAGGTACGTGAACCTTATAATACCTCCCGAATCCTGGCATTTCTCACAGATTCCTTTGAGCATGTCGGTAACATACTCAACCTGTCTGTAGAATTTTCCCGTGTCAGCAATGGTATCCACCGCCTCTAGCATGTTTAATTTTAGGTCGCTTCCTTGAATTGTGGGTGTAATCCCTGTTGCTATGATTTTAGCCACAATTTGTGGTGTTCGGGCTTGTATTTGGCTAATCATTAGCCCTTTGGAGTTCTTTCCTGATGGTGTTCTAGTCAGTCGCTCTACCAGCCCTTCTTTTATGCTGACTAGTACTGGGTCTCCTTGGTTGGATAGACCAGTCAATTTGTATATCACTTTGCCAGAGATCTTGGTTGGCCTTTCAAAGTAGAATCTGTAGTTGTGGTATCGGCTTATAGTGAATTTGACTGTCGTTTCTTTTGTACCTCCAAAACTTGCCATGAACGGTGTGTTCATGTAGTTCATGATAGAACTGTGATTTACTTTCTCTGCAGCTTGGGTTGGTTTCTTGTCGACATAGGCCCATTCCTTGATCTTAGCCCATGTCTTCACGCATGAGGTCTCTTTAACCTTGGAATTCTTTATGTTTCTTAACTTTCTTAGTAGTGGGGTTTCAACAGTTTGTAGTTCTTTAGTCTTTGCTTTGGCTCTGGTTTGTTTTGGTGCCATCTTGTCGATTTCTGTTCGACTTTACTTATGGATTCTTGGTTCTCAGTTTTCTGTTTGCTAAAATGCTGTAAATGATCCTTTTCTGGTCTAGTATTTATCAGTGGGGCGTTTGACGTTTCTGTCAATGGGTGTATTAATGGAGGAAGTGATGGTCCAGTGCAGTCACTTGAGTTTGTGTTAATGGTGATTTGATTTTGGCGCTCATAGTCATGAAGGCGTGATGTGACCTTTTGGGTCATTGGTCGATGTCGATCATGTGAGCGGTCGATGGTGGTATGTCGACGGGTGTGATGTCGGCTGTTGAAGCATTGATTCCTTGTCATCCTAGTTTATGGGTGTTAGTTCTATTTTGTTTATGTTAGATTTTTTCAGATTTTTAAAGTTTTTGTCTCACTATTATGGTTGTTACATGATTTTTTTTTAAACTTGTTTTAGTTTTTGTACTGCTTTAGTCGGGCACCATTAACAAGTTTCCAAAATACTATGCCTTGTAATGTCCTTAGTCTGACTGATTCGTTGGTATGAATCTCTTCGACAACGTAGGGTCCCATCCATTCTGTATGTAGCTTTTTGGGTTTTCCTTTTACTTGACTGTTGTATAGTAGGGAAAGGTCCCCTATTGATAGGTTTTTGTTTTTGATATTATGATCGTACCATGCCTTCTACTATTGTTTTTGAATTTCTTGGTGTTGTAAAGCAATGAGTCGGTTCTCTTCAAGCTTGCTTAATTGCATTAGTTAGTCCTTCCTTCCCCATTCAACATCGACATGTAATATTTCTGCTATAATAGGTGTTTATTGTCAAAAATGTAGTGGAACAACTGCTTCTTGTCCATAGACTAGTCGGAACGGTGTTTAGTCTGTCGAATGCTTGCATGCTATTATGTAAGCCCATAGTACTGTAGGTATCTTTTCATCCCAGTTGTCTTTGTTGGTGTTACAGATTTTTGTTAGACCTTTTGTTAATGTTTTGTTGAATGCCTCAATTGCTCCATTCGATTGAGGGCGATAAGTTGTACTACGTTGGTGGCCAATTTGGAACTGATCTATTAGTGTTTTAATAGTTTTATTAATAAATTTTGACCCTTGGTTGCTGATTAGGGTTGTTGGACATCCAAACCTGGTAATGATATTTTCATAGATAAATTTAGTAGCTATCTCATTGGAACATGTGTCGACTGGTTCTGCTTCTGCCCACTTGGTTACATACTCTACTGCAGTTATTATGTACCTTGCACCTGTTCTTTTTGCTGGTAGGTGAAATGGTCCTATGAAGTCGATGGCCCAAATTTCAAATGTCAAACTTGGGTTTACTGATATTAAGGGCATTTCTGTACTAGGCATAGGTTGATCCAATCGTTGACATCTGTCACATTGGCTCACAAACTTTTTACAGTCTTTGTGAAGTGTCGGCCACCATAACCCTGACTGTTGGATTTTCTTGGTGGTTGTGTCTACTTGAAAATTTCCTCCTTCCAGTCCATAATGTCCTTCATACATAATATTATTTCTTTCATGTTCTAGTACACATCTTTTGAGGATGTCATCCAGGCCCATTTTATATAAGAATCCATTAATGAGGCTTTATGGTGCAGCTTTCATGGCTAATATTTGTTTCTTCTTTGTACTCATTCCTTCTGGTGCTTGTTCATATTCTAAGAACTGAGATATTTCCTCTAATTCTACTGGAACAAATTCTATTCGAAATAAATGCACATCCAGTAGGTCATCTTCGACTCCTGTTGGTTCCTCTCCTGTGTCGATTCGTGATAAGTGGTCGGGTCCAACATTTAACTTTCCTGGTTTGACAACAACTTCGAATTCGAATTCTTGGAATAGAAGTAGCCATTGAAAAATTCTCCCATGGTGTAAGGGCTTATTTATGAGTTATTTTAGTGCTTGGTGGTCGGTATAAAAGATAAACGGATTGGCTAGTAGGTAATGTCGATACTTCTATAGTGCAAAGACCATTCCTACTGCTTCTCTCTCCGCTATTGAGTAGTTTCTTTTTGCTTTATTTAATTTTCTGCTACTATAAACTATAGGGTAGTCCATTCCATCATCCCCTGGTTGAGTTAGGATTTCTCCTATTGCTAGGCCTAATGCGTCGATGTGTACATGGAATTTGGTCGACTAGTTTGGAAATCTTAGAATGGGTGCTTTGACTAGCTTCCTTTTTAGTGTTTCAAATGATATGTTGCATTCCTCTATCCAGTCGAACTCCTCATCTTCTCTTAGTAGTTATTCTAGTGGATAGGTCATATCTGAATAGTATCTTATGAATTTCCTATAATATCCTGTATGACCGAGTAGTACCCTGACTTGTTTTGGGTTCACCAGTGGTTTTAAGTCGAGGATAATTTTTATTTTTGTGAAGTCAACCTTAATGACTTCTTTCCAGACAATGTGTCCTGATAATATCCCTATAGGGGTAAGGAATATGCACTTCCTGATGTTCAGAGCTCACTGGATTTATTGGCATCATTCCAACATGAGCCTTAGCCATTTGTAGTGATCTTTTAACATAGAGTATATTGTCCAATCATCGAAATATACTACCATTGTTTTGTAAATATATTCTTGAAATGTTTTGACCACAATTCTTGAAAATACCGCAGATGCGTTTTTTAATCCAAAAGGAAGAACCCTGTAATAAAATGAGCCAAATTCACATACGAATGTTGTCTTTTTTTAATCTTCTTTGGCTATTGGTACTTGGTTATAACCTGAGAATCCATCAGTGAATGAGTAGCATTCATGTCCTATGACCTCATTTAAGATTTCATTTGCATAAGGAGTTGGAAATGGATCTGTTAATGTAACTTTATTAAGGTCTCTAAAGTCGACGTAGATCCTTAGCTTGGTTGGATTATGTTTATTTGGTTGAACAACCATTGGACTTGCCCATTCTGACTGGTCAATAGGGTAGATAATTCCTATTGCAAGCATATTATCAATCTCTTTATTGACTATCTCTTTGTATTTACGAGCTAATTTATATGGTCTTTTCTTTACAGGTCAGACATTAGGTTTGATGTCGATCTTGATTTCACCCATTTCATGGACTAGTCCTTTGAGATCTTTGTAGTCTCTGGTGAAGACATCTTGAAATTATTTGAGTAAGTTTACTATTTCTATTGTTTGTTCTTCATTCCAGTAGTCTCCAATTTTTTCCATTTTTGGTTGATGATCATTTGAGATGTCGAATTATTTAGTTTTGATTTTAGCATCTAACCATTCTGGTGCTTTGGATTCATTGATTGGTTGGCTCCCTTCTTTAAAGTGTGAAAATGTGGTAGGGAAGTCTGCTGTAGTCATTTGGTCGGTGTCTTTGACTGTCTCAAATTTGAGCACTGTGTGAATTGGTTTTGTTGTTTCTAAGTGGTATGATTTCCATTGAAAGCTTTTCCCTTTTGGATTTCATTTTCCATTTGTAGCCTTGTCGATTGTTGTGTTGTCTTTGTTTGTATGTTATTGAAGTTTATTATCGGTCGGTCATATTTTAGGGTTTTGTTCTTGGTCAGTTCTATAAATGCCTTGATTTGTTTTGCAGTTTCGACCAAGTTTTCATCTTGTGGTATAAAGCTGAAATCTTTGAGAAAATTCTCTCTTAGTTCATGCCATAGGAATGTTTCACCCCGAGCTTCTTCCATTTTGTACCATTTGTTTGGTAAGTCAAATAGTGTCAATGGAAATAGGTGTGGCCATGTACATTCATCCTTATACCCAAGTCTTTTCCATTCTTTTTCACATGTTCTTATGTGGTCTTATGGATCCTGCCCTTGGATGAACATAGGTATTTGGGCTTGATTGCTTAAATTTTTTCCTCCAAATCTTTCTATGAAGTAGGTTGAAGCTATTGTCCATGTCTGTAATCTTGATTGCAATATTAATTGATGGGTATCCCACCATCTATCGACTTGTCCTGTGAAGGTTTCCACTAAGCTTTGTAGTTGGCCATGTTCACCAATGTTTCTGGATACTTGTTCTATATGCATGACTAGTGATTCTCTTTCTTTGTACTTTAGGGTTTGTGTGATATTTACATTTGCTGGTTTTAGGGTAGGATATTCCCTGGTTTTCTTTTCAAATATTTTTGGAATGATGGACACAAAGAAGCACTATTGGACTGGTTTCTTCTGCACTTTTTGAATGGTCCAGTATCCTCTTGCTTATGTTTCATAGTTCTCGACTTCCCAATCATATAATTCTGCGTCTAAATTGTATCCTACTGAATCCTAATTTCCTAAGTGAAGTTCACCATATATATTAGGTTCTATGCAGTCTTCATTGTTTTGTATCTAATATAGTTGTTGGATGTCAACTTCTTCATCTATAGGTTCTATCCAAGGTTATCCTTGGGATGGATGGATAGGTACTATGAATTTTTGTCCACTCCCTTTTAGTTTTATTTGATGCTTTCATTTTTCTCCCCAAGGTCGACCTACTAATGCTGGGAAGGAACTGGATCCTTCCTTAGGGTTAATAATTTCAAAGTCGACTTTGGTTGATATTCCTTTTATGGTCGTGTCGACATCTCTCCAAACTCCAATGGGTTCAACTAGACCTTGGTCGGCTAATTTCAGGTATATTCCTGAATCGTATAGTTGAGGTCTACCCAATTGTTCCCAAGTGTCTCGCGTCATAATGTTTACTTGTGACCCAAAGTCAAGCACAACTTGTCGGACATGGTAGCCTTCAATTTCTAGGTCAACAAGTGGGTCGGCATCACTTTTGTCCTTCTGGTTTAGACTGCAGATATTTTTTGTCTGTTTTTCTGTATTGTTGTGTTTTATTTTATACAAAAGTTCAATGAATTGAGACATCGTTTTATCAGTTTGTACTAAACGTATTAGTTCTTTAACTGTGCTTTGTCGATTATCATCAAGTTCTTCTTGTCGAGTAGATTCTTTAAATATATTTGATGCATCTTTATACAGTTGTTTTTGTTTAGCTGGGTTAGAATAATCATTCTTTTATTTTATTTTTCTTATTCGTGGATTATCATTCCCAATTTTTGTCCCTTATCGGGTTACTATATGCAGATTCTTTGTATTGATTATATCATGTTTTTGCACGTAGGACGAGACATTAAAATTTTTCTTTTTATTTATTTTTTCAAGCATAGTAGGGAAATCCTCTAATTAGTGATCCCCTACTCCATAGCTAGTACAGAATTTTAAGTCAGTTCTATCCTTGTATGGATAGTCTTCATATCGATGTCCTTCTTTGTAGCACATGAAACATTGGATGGGCCGATGTGGTCGATTTTCACGATTCCTAGAGAATCGAACTCAACCTCCATATCCTCCATGTCGGTTGTCGAACTGATGCTCATATCGATGAACTTCGTACCTTTGATTATTTTGATCGGTTTGCACATCGTTTTGCTGATCATTGTTCTACACGACTGCATTTGTCTGGTAGACTTCCTAGTAGTTTTGTTGATTTTTTAAGTTTAGGTGGTAGTTGGATGTAGCGTGACTTTTCACTTCACAAATGGCACACCAAGATGCTTTACCATTTTTCATGTTAAACGGGCAATTTTTTGTTGTGTTCTCCATGCTCTTGGCAGATGTCACAAAAACACTTTGTTTGCATAGATTGAACCTCCTGTTGGCTGATGTCCTGTCGACAGTTATCTTTTGAATGTCTGGCCATTGAGCATTTCATGCACCAGACGTCTTGAATCTTAATGTTTATCTCTTTAAATGATTTCTGCATAATCTCGAGCTCTTCTTCTAGTCTATTATCCATTGGATATGATGGGAAGTATTCATCCATTTGTACTTGTAGGGCTTTAGTAAGTGCATATTCATATGTTTTGAACGTCTCCAGGCTTATGTGCTGTCATATTTTCTTTGATAGACCTGCAAGGAACCACTGGATTAATACTTGCTCATCAATTATAGAATCCAATTGGCTGAGGAGGTCTTTCCAGTGTTTATCGTAGTCGTGGACAGATTCTGCTGGCTTTTGTGATGTTGTTTTCAATTTCTTAGCTGCCATATGTTTTGCATATGGAGTTTTAAAGAACGACAAAAATTGTCCTTTGATTTCTACTTTATTTGTTTGAGGGGTTCTTTCAGAAAAGGTCATATACCATGTTAGTGCTCTTTTCCTCAAGGCACCAGTGAACTGTGCCATCTATCTATCTTCGTCTATGACCTTGTTTTCCTCCCATGTCGATTCACAGATGAACCAATGTCATCTAGGATATTCATCACCCTCATATAGATGGATATGTGCTGACCCGTGACCCATGTCGAATTCACTATCGCTGTCTTCTTTAGGAGGTGGCAGTGGTGGGGGTAGTGGGATGTTTTGCTTATTTCTTTGTGCAGAACTATTGTTGATGGAACTCTTATTCATGTCAATTGTTTTGTTTGTTGTTTCTTCTCCGACAAGCAGTCAGTTGGGGTCAAATTCTCCTGTCGATGTGCAACTACAATTATTTATCTTCAGGTCTGACTTTTTTGTATTCTCTGAAGTTGTATTTGGCAGGGGGGTGCTCCTTCATGTGTCAGGTAAAGTAAGTGGATACTTCGGTTGGAAGGGTACACTTGAAGTGTGAACCAATTTCGTTCCTCTGGTCGACAGATCACTAAATGATTATCATCGTTTACTTCGTCGTCTAGTCAGCTCCATATACCAAACTCACTAGCTCTTAGTATTAAATCTTCTTTGACAATGGCTTGCATTCTGGTACTCAGATTCGTTGGAGATAGAGGTCTTACCTCTTGGGGAACTTCTATTTGGAGAGCTTCTCGTTGTTCTATCCACAAATATTCTTCCATGGGTGATGCCTCTTCCTCCACACCTTCTTCCTGTCGGTCATGACCTGACTCTGAAGGATTTATTTCTTGGTCTGTCACCGTATTACTCATTCGTCTCTGCAGTGCTATAGCTCTTTCTCTTCTTTCTTCCCTTGTTTTCATCCTCTTCTCTCTCTCTCTCTATTTTCTGTAAATCCATCGTACCTTTATGTGTCACTATCCATTCAATTTCCTTTCTAGGTTGAATTTTCATCGCTGGTGGTGGTATCTCTTGTTAGTTGACTAGAATCCTTTTTACTTTACCCCGACATACAACCATCTACCCCCCCATGGCCTACCCAATGCTTTAGAAAGCTTAGATAGTTCTATTTACTTGCTTATGAAATATTACCACTCCCTTTTGACAATTAATGTTTCCCACTTCTTTTGTTTCTCCGCCCAATTATAATTTTGTGGCGGTTCACGCAGTGATGGATGAGGTTCAACGATATGACCCACTCCTTTTTCTATTAGGAATTTGAACAACAAGGTTGGTAAAGAGCACAGGAACTGCTTGGTAAGGTCTATATAGAATTTCTTCTGGATGGTTTCTACCGAAGTTCTTTATTCTATAGCTTGCTCCTCATAGAATTCATTGGTGATATTTTCAAACCACTCTGACAGGTTTGTTCTTCCCCCTTGAATCAGTTTCTCTAGTAGCTGTTGGTCTTTAGTTGCTTTCAGATTTTTCATCCAGAAGTTTCTTCAAAGTCTGGGGTACCAATTCTACAAAATTCTCATGGGTTTTGGTAAAGAATCTTTCCTTCACTTGAGTAGTCATTAATATGTTTCTCCGTGCATAATTCTATAAATAATTTGCTATCTTACGCTCCCACCAGTCCTTAATATCCTGTTCTGATATCATCTGCTTGTATTCATCTCAGATATGTACTATCGAAAATGGAACCAATGTTGTAATCTCACATATCACAGAGGGTTACCAATAATACACATTTAAAAGCATACAAACATATCAGAGACAAGAGACAATAACACATATGTGGAATAACAAATTATATTATAATGGAAGGGTCCATACAAATCATAGAACTGATTTGAATTATCATCTGGCTCAACAACCTAATATATATGATTTACAAACAGTTACAAATAACTACCACTACTACATTTTGACCAAAAATCCGACGGCCTTCATGTCGAATTTTCGACACTTCTCTGTCGCATGTACGACACTATGATTTTTTTTAAGCGTCGGAAACCTAACGTCGGTTATCCGACATCTCTTGAAACCGTCGCTTAAGCGACACCTCAGTTTACCGTCGGTTAACTGTAAAGCGTCGGTTAAGCGACCTCTGTTCTTCGACGGTAGTGAAATTTTTTAAGAAAATAATCTACAGTCCGTCGGTTAAGCGACGGCTAGGGACTGGAAGCGTCAGTTAAGCGACAATTTTAACCGTCGGATAAGCGACGTCTGTCAGTTTTAAAAAAAAATAATTTACAGTCCGTCGGTTAAGCGACGGCTAGGGACTGGAAGCGTCGGATAAGCGACAATGTTAACCGTCGCTTAAGCGACGGCAGGCAATTTAAAAAAAAAAAAAATAATATCCTAATATACATCTAATATCCTCTAACAGCAGTTCTCGTCTGCTCCTCTCACCTTTGTCAGCACCTACAACGATTCAATGGCGTCTTTGAATTATGTTATAATGTTGCACGCAACCCTCCATGCAGTACTTAAACCGCTCTCTTATTATTGGGATCGATGTTTCTATCTGATACCCTTTTCCTTTACAAATTTCATGTATTTATCGAGATAATATGAAAACAACAGGAAACTTAACAATATAATCACCACAATCTCCTTGCCTTCCTTTCAGATTCAAGCAAAGGATGTCACTATCATGTCACACTCTTTGATAGGTCCTTTTGCTCTAGTATGGGCAACGGTTTGGCTCTTCCAGAGTTATATATATATATATACACACACCATCTCGTAAAGGGAAATAAGAATGGTTTGGCTTTGCCATAA
>LPNX010257722.1:27500-60948 GCA_001517045.1 Pseudotsuga menziesii | reverse complement strand
TGGAAATAGCAAAGGATTAGATCTTACCGATTTGAGGTGTCTGTCCTTGTCCCGGAGTTCGCTGATCTAGGGTTTGTCGCAGAAACCCTAATTTTAAAAGCTTGGAATCTTTTAGATCTGATTGGATAAACAGATATATCTCTTCAAATGGAGCTGTCCAATGTACTCCTTTTCTGAAAACAGTGGAGGGAAGCTCCCAGAACAGGAAGCCCTAATTTACTGATTTCTTCTGCAGAAATGCCTGTTACTGTTTCTATAATATCTCTGAAATTAATGATCCTCTGTGTGTGAAATTTCTCATTGAGGTAACCTCGCATGTACCTGATACAACACCACAGGTTTCATCAGAATTGGTTTCACCATTTTGGATTTATGATCATTTTCCCAAGGTCACCTGTTACAGGACTGTTCAGAACAGCGAAGTTGTACGGCATGCCACGTGTCACTGGTTCATATTCTGAGTCTGACCTTCGGACCACAGAAATTAAAGTCCGTGAAATTTATGGAACATCTTTAGGAATTCCATTTGGACCTCTGTAGCCTAGGATATTACATATCTCCCCAGGTGTCCTGTTTATGGATGATTTCTGGAAGGGGCTGGAACCCTAACTTGGAGAGATCATATCTGCTGGAATACAGCGAATGAGAGGCTTCCCTTTGGACACAGTGTTCATCAGGATTGTTTCTTCGGCCCCTGCAATTTTCAGCTTCTGAGACTTCACCAATCTCGGACGATAGTGACTGTACTAGAAATAGCAGTTTTAGTATTTAGGGTTTCTCCTAGCTCAGGGTCAAACTAGGGTTTGACTTTCCCGGAGTTTTACCCAACCAAATTTATTGATCCAGGTCTCTAAATTTCGGTTTTGATGAGGATAAAAATCATATGCTGGTCTCACTCAAAAATTCCTCTTCTGTAGAAAGCCCTAATTTCCACATCGAAACTAAAAATGCTTGAAATTGAATTCCGTATCGACAGAACGATGCACCCTTCAATGGAGAGTCATCCTATCATACTTTTGCTGAAAATATGTGGAGGAAGATCCAAAAAATAGGAAGCCCTAGTTCCTGTAGCCGCACAATGTCTTTTTCTCAGGTTAGCTCTGATACCATGTTAGTTTTTCAACATTTAAGCTAGCATTATGATAAGATCTTTTCACTGAGAGAATAACAAGCACAACAATCACAGAAGCACATCACAAGAGACACAAAGATTTTAGGAGGGGAAACCATAAATGGAGAAAACCCCTCAACTTCCTCTAAGATAGTATCACCACAAGATGTGATCCCAAAACAGTAAGATGACCTCCCAACACAACAACAGCCTTATGTCTTCTGTCAAGCCAAAGAATTTCCTTCTCCAAAGGTGCGCCACACTTGAGAGAGAGAGTGATGTAAGTCACAAGTGATAAATAGAGAGACTCACACTCTCTATTTATATTAGTCCTTTCACTTGAATTACCATTTCACATGTAGGCTCGACCTAATAATTACTACTCGAGCCTACACCTTAATTAGCGTATAATAACTCAAGTGCCCCTAAACTGTGGGGACTTACCTAATGACTTGATATGACTTGTTTACATCATTAATCCTCCCGATCGGAACATCGGGGCATGACCACATGACTCAAATACATAATAGAAACATCCCGGAATAAACATCGGGTTACAATATATGAAATATATAGAAGAATACATTCCGAAGTTACATATACATCAACATTTTGGTCAGTGCCTTAACCTCCATATTTTTCATCAAGCTACTGATTGATCACTTTTTCCCAAAAATCCTTTTTCTTCATCCTCTTGACCTGCAAATAAATGGTTAGAAATATTAGAAGATGGAAGATTGACAGATAGCAAAGGCAGGATTGTAGACTTTAAAAATACCCTTTTTATTATGACTTCAAATGTTGGGAGTAGCGTGATTGATAAGGGAGGCCATGGAATTGGTTTTCAACTTGATTATGATGAGAAAGACAATAGCTACACAAGGATCAAAAGTATTGTCAATGAAGAGCTGAAGCAATATTTTCGATCTGATTTACTGAATCGACTATATGAGATGATTGTGTTTAGATAGCTTACAAAGACAGAGGTGAAAGAGATTGCAGATATAGTGTTGAAAGAGGTCTTTGAATGACTTAAAACAAAATAAATTGATCTTCAAGTAACCGAGCGGTTCACAGATCGAGTTGTAGATAAAGGGTATAGTCTCAGCTATGGTGCAAGGCCACTTTGTCGGGTAATTATGAGGTTATTAGAGCATAGTCTGGCTGAAAGAATGCTTGTTGGAGAGATCAAAGAGGGTGATTCCTCTATAGTTGATGTAGTATAAGAGCACATCATCGCAAAGTCCAGATGTCAAAGAACTTGATCCAGATGTTAAAGATCAAGCAAATTTTTATAAATTCTTGTTCGAATAACACTCTACTTCTGTTTGCATTAGATGTCAACATTTTTTGCACTAGTAGTGCTACAAACGAGGGGTTTTCATAACAAAGAGCAGATAAGATCTATTAGAACTCTATATTCTATTGAGAAAGAAGACTGCCTTAACGGTGACTTACAGGGGTTTGAAATGTTCCCTTAGCAACCGAAAACAGGGCTTTCGGTGGCTTATGCGCTCTCAATTTTGGTCCCCAAATCACCAAAATCACATATTTTAAGGCATATATTAAGGTAAATAAGATAAAAGGCCTTTCTATTTTTGGCCAACAAGCACTCAGCTGTCAAAGAAGGAATTCAAAGTGCTCAGTCATGCTGTTGAAAACATCTAAGACTATTGGAGCTGTCGAAGTTTGCAAGAGATGACTTGATAAAATTTTTACCCTCATTTTAGGATTAGATCCTATATATCATATTATTTGATTTTGCTCCATTTTAAGGATATTAGATCCAGTTTTATAGGATCTTGAACTGCTTTGTAAACGCTATAAATCCCGCAACTTCTGTAGAAGAGGAGGGGGGGGAGAGAATTTAGTCTTGGGACTGAAGGTTCAACTTTGGAGATTATACATTGCTTATATTCCCAGACTTCTCATAGCATATCATAATATAAACTTCTTTTGCCTATTATGTTCAGATTTATCTCTTGTCTATTCTATGCTTGTATTTGAATGATTTATTTAATTTCTTATGCTTATCTAGTGTCTGATAACTGTCATCTTGTCGTTACACTGATAAACTAAGATTTACAAGTATTTTTTGCTTATTGTATTGGCCATTCATATATATTGCTTATGTATGTTTCTGCCGATATTATAAGATCTGTCTACATATTTACCTTTATTGAATCCTCTGAACAAAGTTGGCTAAAAGCCTTGTCCATATGAATATGTCTATGCATGTTTTGATTGAGTAAAACTTGTGATAGTCATTCCATTTTGATCCACCTATCCACCCATCATTGAGAAAATAGTTAAGTTACCAGGCATCTTTGAGCTACAACCTAGAAGAGTTTCCTGGAGTGATAACAACTAATATCATCAAATTTTCTTGTAAACAACATCCTTCTTACTATGACCCCAAACATAAAATTAAGGTTTTGACAAAAACAACTTACTTTTTAGAAAACACATTTAAAATGAGAATAACTTCCTCAATTTTTATTAGAATCTCTATTATGACAACAATTATAAAATTCCATGGTCATTTTTCTTTTACAGGAGTTGGTTTGACAAAAATATGGTTAATCTATCAAAAGATATGTGTTACAATTTGCGTAATCATTAATAGAAAACCCTAAAAAATGTTGATTTTAAATAAGTGGCAACTTTCCTTCCTAGACTCTGCTTTGGACAATTATTTTTGAAATCAAGGGTTTTAGTGAGAGAACTTATATATGCAACTATTTTTTTGCAGATTCAACATATAAAATATCATAAATCATACTTACTACCACTATCCTTTTTTTCCCTTAAAAAATTTGCAAAAAAAAATCTTCCAACTTTTTGGCTCAAAAAAGTGCTCTGATACCACTTGTAGTGATATTTGAATTAGTAATTGAATCACAAGAATTATATATAACCCTTAAACTTCAAAATACCAATACACATTGACACCATAAAGAACACAAGAATGTATAAAATATCCCTTAAGGTAAAGTAACACCATCAATCACTCCTTAAGGAAGGAACCACTCCACAAGCCATTCTTCCTATAGTAAAATTCATTCAACATATTTCATACAATGATATTCCTATATATTTATAATTTCTCATGAGTATTCCCAAGGGGCCTATGTTTTTTGTAAGTAAGTCGTGTAACATTATATTATACCAAAATAAAAATTATCTGTACATCTGTTTCCATATGGTCGAAAGACCAAATCCTAGGACCATATCCAAAACCAAAATCAGTGTGGAAAGAAGTTCAAATCACAGGACCAAACCCATACCCAGAACCAATAGAACATTTCTATGACTAATTTATTGTAATAAAAGTAGCAAAGCTATATAGGCTTAAAACAAAACAAAAATATGTCAAGATCCCGATAAAACCCAAAACCAAGATGACATAAACAAAGAGACCCTAGAACTAGTCATGAAAAATGAAAAAATTCTCCCTTGGCCTATCCAGATTCGGGAGTCACAGATTATCTAGGTGGATTATGTGAAGGTCAAGATTCCAGTGGAAGAGGGGATCCTAAAAAAATTGCATCCTGCGGAGATGAAGTACTCACATGTTGCCGCATCTTAGGATCGTCGAGGAAGGAGATTAAGGCATCCATTTTATGGCCATATTGTTCCATTTGATAGTGAATATTATGAATGTCATGTCAAGTTTTGAACAACAAGTTAAGATGGTCCATGGACACTCCTTCCCATTGACCTTGTTCGTCCATACCCTCCATAGAGGGTACATGCTGATCTTTTTGTTGATGTTCTCCATGGTTCGAACATCGGGAAAACATTTTGCAGATATTTATGCTAGAGAGGTAGAGAATGGCCCCTTCATATCCCTAAGTAGTCATATGTGTTGACTATGTGTATTGAGGCTCGAAGGCTTATCCTTTATCTAGTCACGTGGATTGTTTATGAGTGTCTGAAGGCTAGTGGTCACATTGCATACTCTATGTGGGGGTGCTCGTGATGGAGTGATCTATTCTAGTAGAGTGAGTTGGCTTGTCTATGTGATAAGGGATTTCATCACTTGTGGTATAGACAAAGTATAATCTAAAGTTGTATTTGACATGGTTCCAAGGAGTGTCTGAGACTACTTAGAGTATTGTCAAATAAACATTAGATCTATATTGGCATGTGAGGAGTTAGACATCAACGAGGAGAAATTTTCTATGATGAATAAATAACCTAATAAGTGAAGACAATCCATTGAACAAGTCCTAGAAAAAGTGGAAGGAAAGGAAGGGAAAAATACCCCAGTAAAAGGGAGGACTTGGCCCTAGAAGATAAAAGTACAAGTTGGCCTCAAGAGTGAAAATAAAGTCAACTGAAGAATATAAATAGAAGTGTTCTCACACTTCATTTGACGCATTCACATATAACCTCTTCTGTCCACAAGTGTGCAGCTTCAAGGAAGGCCTAGCAAAGGAAAGAAGCATAAATTTGGGGTTATCTCATTCTCTTATCTCTTGGAAGATTATCTATCCTTGTTAGGGTTTCTTGTGAAGGAGGACAAACCTATATTATACTAGATCTCAACTTCATATTTGGTATTGTACCTGAATTGGATTTATTTCTTTTGAGAAAATTTTGCTAGGTTTTCTCACATTTGGGTTTCCTAGGGTAAAATATTTGTGTCTCTTATGCATGATAATCTTTCAGTGATCCTTGTTTTATTTTTTGATGCAAGTAAATATTAACATGCAATGAGATTATGGGATGAAATAAATGATTGAAGAATTATTGTGAAATAATAATCAGGGATTGAAAATTGGATTAAAATTCAACATGGTATCAGAGCAGTTCTGAATATATGTCAAATTGCCAGAGACTATTGTGCCATAATATGGAAAATAGGGCTTCCATGTTTGGACACTTCTCTCCATGGTTTGGACTTGAAAATAACACAATGAAACTCACCCTAGGAGGGTGCACTTATATGTGGAGGCATATCTCATTTTTGTGAATTTTCAGTTTTGACCTTATTTCTACCAAGATCAAGAAACTGGGGATTCTAGTTTTGAACTCTTCTAGCCACAGATTGTATTGAAAAGTAGTGTTCTAGAGCTCCCCCTAGGATGGTACATCTATTTATGGAGGAAAATATTAGATTTTCCAAACTTCATTTTTGACCTAGCTCCTGCTAGGGTTTATAAGTCATATTTTCATATTTTGTTAAAATGGTGTCTAGAGTAGAAGAAAGGTTAGATGATGTTGAGATTGCATATGAACTCCAATATTGTTTTGTCTCTGCTCTTAATGGTTGTTACAACTGATTTTACCACACTTGGTAGATCATGTTGTTATGGCCTTCCCTATCCATATGTAGACTCTTTGGACCCCTTATGCTCAAAATAAACTTTGATGATCCAAGAAATTCCTTTAAAAAGTCCTATTTATTGGTATATGCAGGTCACTAGCCTACTGATCACATGTACACGCAACTTGCTCCACTATGACCCATGTACATCGGGAAATGTACCAAAAAAATAAAATATTTGGAGTTTTCCTCAATGAGTCACGTATAAATTGACTATTGGCCTTCCATATGCCTGGAAACACTCCGACTCGACCCTTCACTTCCTATTGAAGGGATATATATTGAGCCACTTGGATGCATTAGAGGAGGAGAACTTATGAGAGCAAGGAAACTATAGTGGATTTGTGCCCATTCATACATGCTTGAGTCTGCATCCCTTTGTCCTTTTGAGCATCCATTGATGCTCTTCCCAATCTTGCCATTGTCTTGTGAGATTGCCATTGATGTGGAGGATTAAAGTGGTAGAGGCCCAGGTGGAGGACTCGGTCTCTCGATTTCAATGAGGTGCTGACAAAGTTTTTCACTTGTATCTCTGTTTATTATTAATAGAAATATCCATTTCTCATCCATTGTATGTGTGTAACTATGAATATCCATATCCATGGATGCAATTGCTTTGATTTATACATATTGGATTTATATATGCTTGAGTAAACCTAACACTTAATATATATCATGCTTGTCTATTTTGTTGTTGTTGAGAATGGAATGTAGGTGCAAGCGTGGTTGAAAAGCTCAACGAGGATCTACTACAACCGTCTGGAATAAGGTACGTTGTTCATCTCTTAATGTTATCATTGTCTATCTCTATTGCATATGGAAATGGATTGTTTTCTAGTGTCATACTGTCTGTTGTGGTCTACCCCAAGCCATAGGAATTTTTCTTCGTAACAAAATTGGTGACTCTGCTGGGGACTTTCCTTTTTGTTGGTGTTGTGGGTGTACTTTTTTCGCTTGATTTTCTCTTTGTTTCTCCCTGTTTCTATGTCACATTTAGTATTATTTTCATCCATTGATACCCCCCTAGAGTGGTTTGACCCTTGTCCTGCTTTTTACCACTTTCTTCTCTATATACATGGGCCAGAGTATATAAAGTCATGTGTATATGTAGGATGTCCTCTACCTAGTCGCGTACATATGCTACTTTTCTTTGAACAATATCTTACATCCTCCCTTTTGGTTGAGTTTTTGTTGTGGGAAGTTGTTGGGTGGGTTGCGAGTGTGGCTGGGTATTCCTAGGTACTGATGTTGTCTATTGACTACTTCTTTTGTGACCACAGACACCTTTTTCATTGAGTTTTCTTTGAAAGTAGTTCTAGTCATTTATTTCCTTTTTTGTTTTTCCATTAGTGCATTAGTATTTTTACCTTCGTGTCTTGATTGGCTTGTGTTTGATGCGTGCTGCAGAGACTGAGAATTTTAATGACCTTTATTGCATTTTCATTCTTTTATATTGAAAATACAAAATAATTATATAGTTGCATTCTTAATTGCATCCCACATATGGATTTAAGGAGATACTTGCATTTGATTGCTTGGATGAGAGTTGTGTTTAGTTTTTAATATAGGAAGGATTGCATTCACATTTGGAAAGGAATGAATATTTTTGCATTTCATGTAGTGGCATACCCCTTTTTTCATATTCAAGACAAATTGCACTTGTCATCATTTGTTAGGTGTGCATATTATTTCACTGCCGAGTCATAACATCACAAGTTGCACACTCATTACCCTTGATTAATTAAAACCCTTAAAATTAATGCTTAACTTAAAATTGATTACACATTTTTATTTTATAGAGGTGCACCAACAAGCTTAGGTTATAGATTCTTGGAATAGGGTGTCATGAGTAATTTTTTCCAAGACTACAAAACAAAACATTTAGGTGTTTGTCCAGGTGCGAAGAGAATTCCTTGATATAATTGGTGTTCTCAGGAGTCTCCTATTACATGGGAGTTAAGCATGAGGAAACGTACACATTTGTGATGGGGATATCCCCTTGCCACTCTCTATGCAGCGCCGAAGATATTTCCAGGATCTTATTCATATCTGGGGTATTTTGAGGTACCTTTGGTGCTTTTGAGCTTCGATCTTTGTTACCCTGCCCATATGGTAGATCCTTCCTGAGCATTAGTTATATTGGGGTGACCTTAGTTTCCTTACCTAGGTGTCACAAATGGTACTTACATAGGTTATTTTGTAAGTGTCCTGGCCAGGTAGGGGTCAAACAACACAGTTGCTATATGTGTTGAATCTGAGGGCCACTATAATTGGTTATAGATCTCCACTTGTAGCGTATGGTAGTTTCAGGCCTCTCCTAGGAGAGACATACTTGCTATGTTTGGGAGCTCACTCATCCTCCCTCTTGGTTTGTTTGCATCTGACCTAAATTTGCTTAGGTGTGTGCTCTTTGTGTGCTAGTTGTATTTATGGATCGTGGTTACTTGAATATATTTATGTTCTCTTGAGTTCAGGTCCTTTTATGTTCGACATGCCTGATATCACTACTAGTATCTCGTCACCCTATCTAGGTCCTACGGCGGACCCTGGTGTTGGACTAGGGCAGACCACAATCCCTTACCTTGCTCATAGATTTGGGAGTGGTCATATTCCACCCTCTACTCCATTTGTGGAGGATTTTCACTCCCTTTGTCTCGTATTAACACTAGTGTTCATGCTCATGGGGGTGGTAGTGGATACGTGAATGTTGGGTCTACACCTTACATTCCTTCTTATGTCCCATTGTCCACCACACTGTTTCCTTTGAATGCATTTTTCATGATCAATCCTCCCTATATCTTAGAGTTTGGACTCTTTACTAACTATTTCCAGCTGTTTAGGACTAATATTGTTGTCATGTATGGTCCATTTTTTGAACACTCTCGCCAAGACTTTGACTCGTTCGTTCCCATGACAGATATAACATTGAAATGACATATAGAAGAGGATCACTTTTTCGTATGCATCATGCATCATCCTATGACCATGTCTCCTTAACTATAGGTACAAACCCACTTTCTAATGTTACAGAACCTTCACACTGCTACTAGAAGTGGAATTACGTAAGTGTTAGAGCCTTCCTACTCATGGGTTCCCTAGTTAGATCCTGCTTTTCCATTTGGTACCCATGATGAGATTCCTCCCTTAGGCCTGGGAGTCCCTTATAGTCATGCCATGGATTTTATAAATAACCTCATATTCTTTATTAAACTTTATGCTAGCCATCTACCACATGGAGTCCCGTTTATATCAAGTTGTAATTGCATTTCATGTGTCCTCTTGCCGTATTGCGCTTTATGCCGACTCCCTGCTTTAGTTTTATGAGCCATATATCCCGACCTTGCCTCAATTCCATCCAAGCAGAGCCTTTCATATATATTTTGCAGCTTGATCACCCCATGCCCAGAGGAGACATCCCCTCGAGAGTCCTTATCCTGCACATGCTTCCTTGCATTGAGCATAGGTATGTTCCAATGATTGGAACTAGTTTGCTTTCCCGTGACACTCGTTTCCTCTTAGTTGTGTAATATAAGCAATTTTATTCTTTCTCAAGCTTTGCAATATGAAAAAGACCAAAAAAAATTAAAAACCATAAAAATACGGACAGGAAATGATATTACTCTTGGTAGTTTTTGTGTCGTGTCGCCTTCAAATAGAGAATTGTATATTCCATCCATTGGTTGGGTTATTAGTATGAATTTAGGAGTTGTAATCGTTATTCCAAGTTTTCTCCTTTGACAGGTAATGATTCCAGTCCTTATGGATCCTTTGTTGATGCCTCATGTGTTGCAGAGTTGTCCTAGTTTTCATGTTGAGTCTATGCTACCTATGAGTCTCCATTTGCCATACGATCTTGTTTGAAGGAAGTCTTATCTCGAGTCAACCATTCCTCGGTTATATTTTCTTTGCATTCCGACCATTCCCGATACAGTTACTAGTTCATGCACATCCTATATGTCTAAGTTTTTACAAATTATCCAGCGTTGATGAGTACCTCATGTTAGTTGATGGGGGATGCCTCAATGCCCTCCTTCCAGCGGATTCCATTCCATCGACTTCATATCATTTCTTCCAGAATAGGGATCTAGATCAATCCATTGAGTGCCTTGAGGCTTGCAGTCATTAGTGGCAGGTTGTCTTGCCATCGACAACTTTGGGATTACATCAATGTCCCCTGATTGAAGGATTCTCTCAAGTGTTCGACCTCAACACATCTATTCACACTTGTTTGATTGCATTTTGTACCTTGATTCTCGCATATGTTAATGGTATACATCAATGACCAGTAATCAGACAACGGTCCATCATGTTCAACATCGACAACTTTATTCGCATGATGAGACATGTACAAGTAGCAGTTTGTGTAGAATACCTCCGAGCTTGGTGGCATTCCATATATGCTACCTCATTAATCGTGCAAGAATCCATGAGATATCAATTCTCATTTCTAGATTCTAGTATACCATCATATGTCTTCATTCAGTATGGAGATCTTATTTCATTGTATATTGTACGTGTAGATGAATACATGTGACATATGTCTATTATGCATATTCATGGCCATTGTACTATTCTATATCTGGGGACTGCTACACTTCATATCTGCAGTCATCTACTGAGGTATCATTGTATTGTACTAATGAGTGGATGGATTTTTCACCTAGGTATTCATTACTCCACTTATGGGATTGGTATAATGTATTTAGACCATCATGTGACCCCTCTAACCTCACACACTAGGGGGCATTTATTATAGCCGATTTTACCACACTTGGTAGATCATGTTTTTATGGCCTTCCCTATCCCTATGTAGACTCTTTGGAACCCCTGTGCTCAAAATAAACTTTGATGATCCAAGAAATCCCTAAAACGTATTTATTGGTATAAGCAGTTCATCAGCCTACACACCACATGTACACGCAACTTGCTCCACTATGACCTAGGTACATCGGGAAATGTGCACAAAAAATAAAATATTTGGATTTTTCCTCAATGAGTCACAAAAAATTGACTATTGGTCTTTTGTATGCCTGGAAACGCTCAGAATCGACCCTTCACTTCCTATTGAAGGGATATATATTGAGCCTCTTGGATGCATTAGAGGAGGAGAACTTATGAGAGCAAGGAAAAACTATGGTGGATTTGTGCCCCATTCATACATGCTCGAGTCTGCATCCCTTTGTCCTTTTGAGCAACCATTGATGCTCGTCCCAAGATTTCCATTATCTTGTGAGGTTGCCATTGATATGGAGGATTGAAATGGTGGAGGCCTAGGTGGAGGACTTAGTCTGTCAATTTTGACAAGGTGTCGACAAAGTTTTTCACTTGTATTCTGTTTATAATTAATAGAAATATCCATTTCTCATCCATTGTATGTGTGTAACTATGAATATTCTTGTCCATAGATGTAGTTTCTTTGAGTTATACATATTGGATTTATATATGCTAGATTAGGCCTAACACTTAATATCTATCGTTCTTTTCTATTTCCTTGTTGTTGAAAATGGAATGTAGGTACAAGTGTGGTTGAAAATCTCAATGTGGATCTACTACAACCGTCCGAAATAAGGTACATTATTCATCCCTTAATGTTATCCTTGTCTTTCTCTATTGCATATGGAAATGGATTGATTTCTGGTGTCATACTATATGTTGTGGTATACCCCAAGCCATAGGAAGTTTTCTCTGTAACAATGGTACTATTTTAGATATCAATGATATCTTGTTAGTGGGAAATGGTGCTTCTAGGTACATGACAACATGAGATCAAAATAAAGGAGAAGGAAGAAGAAGAAATGTTAAGAAGAATAGAAATACAAGTAAATAACTAGCCCCACTTCAAACTCAAAAGAAGAAGGACCCTTCTAAGATAAAATGTTTCAGCGGTCACAATTTTGGTCACTATGCTTTCCAATATTCTTAGAAGAAGGAAAATAGGATATCAACTCCAAAACAAAAGAAGAAGGATATTTCAAAGATCAATTGTTTCAAGAGCCATACAATTGGTCACTTTTCATATCGATGTCCTCAAAATAAAATAAAAGAAATGAAACATGATGTTGAAGAGCTTCCACCTCAAAATAAAAGAAAGAAGATTTGATGAAGATTGCAAAGAGTACTTCTAAATATTTCAAAATATTCAAGTAGAGCATGAAGGTATATGCAAGGGTTATACAATTGGAAATAATGCCAAGGGATTTTTTTTATCAATAATAGTAGATACAAGGGGATCTTGGATCTTAATGCATTCAGACACATACAAACTGATGATAGTGGAATCCTTGGATATCTACTTATGATTGCCTCCAAGAGATATGAAGACATAAGATGAATACTTCTGTAAATCCCAAGAATTTCAAGACTTTATGAAGAAGAAGACCAATCCTTCAGACAATGGAGAAGGTTACACTTCCAAAAACTCCAATTATTTTTGCAAGGAGGCAAAGATCAAGATGTATCCAACAAAACAAACAAAGAGAATAGGTCCATTGTAAATATTGTGGACATGTTAATCTATGATATATCAAGTATGAAAATTATGCTCAAGTTAAGTGTCCTCACCAAATATTGGAAGGATAAGGCTCCCGAGGTAGCATTCGTAGAAGTAAATATTTAGTTTTCCAACATACACTTATATGCCAAGGAAGAAGAGGACGGAGATTGTAGAAGACTTTACATGGATATTAATAGTAATGAGCTTGAAGCTCCGAAGGACGAGTGTGCCTCTAGTACAATGATCATCCTTCTGAATATCAGGATGAAATAATAGAGGCAACAGAACCAGTGGATATGTTGAGAGATGAGGCATGATCATGAAGAATCCAACATAGTTTTGTGATACCTTTCGAGATGCAAGAAGACATGCAACTACCAGTGATAGCTTAAGGGAGATAGTTCCAAGGTCATAAGGGAAGTCAAGGATGACTTCCAAGTGGATCTGCAAGACCAAACATGTAGTTTTGATCAACATCAGAGATTACTCATTAAGTACATGCATCTTGTATACTTAGAGGGATTCATGGATGGTATTCAATGTTTTTGAGTGAACAAGAAGCTTGTCTCAATAAAACCACTTGGTGGAGATGACACAGATGAATACACAAAGATCAACAAGTGAAGAAGGAAGCATGTTACTTTAGTGAATGATACTCATATGAAAAGAGTGCAGAGTATCAAGATGGAGAGGGATCAAGATACTCAGGTGAAGAAGGAGAAAGATACTCAGATGCATAGGGAGAAAGATACTCAAATGTAGAGAGTGCAAAGTGTCCGGATGAAGAGCAAGAAAGATACTCAGATGCAGAGGGATTAATATTCTCCCACACAGATTAAGTAGTTTCAACACAACTTGTTGATGATAAAGAAGAATTTATACATACTTAAGTAGGCACTTAGAGGTTGGTATGTCAAGGATAAACACGTACTTGATGAGCTTAGACTTTTCCAAGAGTGATGCAGATTCCAACCTTTACTACAATGTTGTTGATGGTGATCCAATGATATTGATATTATATGTTGATGATTTGTTCTATTGTGGGAACAAAGAAGCTCAGTTTTGAGTGCAAGAGGGATTTCACCTCTCTGTTCAATATGAAGGGTCTCAACTTGATGCATTAATTCTTGATATTATAGGTGTGGAAGAGACCAGATGAGATATTCCTCAAACATAGGGAGTATACAATTGATATCCTGAGAGATTCAGGATTATGGACTACAAGCCATGGATATACCTATGGAGATAAATCTAAGAACTCGAGTGATTTCAATTCAGATTCAAATTTGGTGGATCCAACTATGATGACACACAATAGAAATTGAGCCCAAAATCTGACACCTTGCATGTCATAAATTTGACACTTCTTTGTCACATCTTCGACACATGCACTTTTTTTGGCCATCGGTGGCATACTGCCAGATATTCGATGTGTTATCAATGCCGATCGAAGTTCCGATGCAACCATGGTGTCGCATATTCAACCATTATCTATTTCAAAGTTTCACTAAAAACTTGCAAAAACCGTCGAATATCCGACACTTACCGACACTTGAAGGGTCGGTCTTTCGACGGGCTGAAGTGTCAGTGTCATGGAAAAACTGTCGAATATCCGACACTGACCAACACTTGAAGGGTTAGTATTTTGATGGGCTAAAGTGTCAGCGTCATGGCAAAGCTGTCAGTGGTTTTTCAGAAAGCGTTGAATATTCGACGGGAACGGTGTCGGAGCTTCAACAAAAGTGTCAGAAAATCATTGGAAAAGCGACGCCTGGTGGTAGAATTAACAAATTTTTTTTTGACATGTTTCCATTCAGGAAGCGGTGTAGTGAAGTTCACTTAAACATGTAGTAACAATGGTAACATTTGAATGTATTGAATGCACAAATCTTTTGTCATTGGTCATAATGAGGAATGTATAAGTTGAAGACTTCCAAAGTAATTACAGTTTTGCTTCAAGGTTGAAACCATCAGGTGCAAGCCCACCCTGAATAAAAGGTAAAGATGTTGTGTAAGTAGGATTTTACAATTTTTATGACATTCATAAACATGAAAGAAATTAGAGACTTCTCTGGATAAAAAGAAAGTAAAGGCTTACATTCTAACAACCAACATGATCAAAGGCACTGGGTTCCTTCACAATATCACCCAAGAACATATTTTCCTAATATGCTAGAAGTATAGGTTTAAGAAAAAATGTTACCATTGAAGCCTAAACTCTTCTTCTAATTGACTGCTGCTTGTAGAAACCTAGCCTGCACATTGAAATAGAACCAATTTTAACACTTAGCATTAAAATAATAATAATAAGAAAGGAAGTCAAAATATCAATAGTTGAGTCCCTAGATAAGACCATGCTACCCATGTTGAGCTCACAAATTCACTTAAACCACGAGTACGTCTTTACTTGCTTACAAAACATCTGAAGTGAAATAGAATGTCATAGAAAACTGCCTTGCATATATGAAGCTTTGGAGATTCAAGCTAGTCTAAACTTGTAACAACACCAAACACCTATTATTCGTGTAGATAGAAACATTAGCATAAGTGGAGATAGCACGGTTGAAACTTCAAACAAAGACAAACAGACGTGATACAACTCTTCTGACAGACAATTTTGATAATCTGTTTTCATTTACAGTTCGTTACCTGGCAACTCTTACGACATATCAGTATGGTATGCTTCTATATATCTTTTTCATTCCAGAGCACACACTCTGCCGGTGATCATTGAATTTTATGCATCAAAATAATCTAAGAAGTGTTTTAGATATGATAGATTTTCACTCAACATGTCCAAATGAGTGATGATATAGAATCATTTTGTCAAACATATAAATAAAATGCATGCTCAAGTCCAAGTCAACCGAAGGACTAAAATGTAAAATTTAAGTAGTTTGTGGATGCTCAATGGAGATATAAATCACTTGATAAGAACTCAGGACATTATAAAGGATAGAAAAATAATTTAGTTGTCAATTAAAGATAAGGGCCAGAGAGAAGTGTTTTTATTTACAAATAACTTCATAAATGTAATAAAGGATACCAATGAGTGTTATGAAATGATGCAAATAAGAGTCTTAGATGGCATAAAGTCCAATAACGTTGAAAAATGTGACACCAAGAAGGAAGTATTAGTATAACTGAGTAGAATGCTTGAAGGATATGTTGATATTACACATGAGATTCCAAGCAATTTTCCTCCAAAGAGGAAGATTGGGAACAAGATAGACATAATTAATTCATCCATGTATGTACATGCTTCATTAATTACTCTTCTTCATATTACACCATTTATCCTTCAAATTAAATGGCATACACAACTTGGCAAGTATCGCTTTCCCATGTTCCAATATCCATTTCCATGGGATTACATTGGTTTATCTCATTGGAAATATATACATACTTTTCTTTGTGAAGAAAAACTTACCTCAAAATGAGCCAGTTGGATTCTATAGCATATTACTGAGTTTTTTGGTAAGCTGGAAGGGCTATTTTTTAAGAACGTACATGGAAATCAAAAGTTTCACCTAGAATGGTAGATGCATATAATTTTAAATATGCATCATGCATGGAAATCACACATTGCAATAGTACAATGATCCTCTTTTGTACATTTGAAACAAATTTTTTCACATGAACAAATTGATGTAAATCACTTTTCAATGTTTCAATAGGATATTTCAATCACCTTTCAATGTTTCAATAGGATATTTCTCTAGTGTAGAAATACAAGTTTTTTGATACTATGAATAAGAACACAATTACAGCAAGCATTAAAAAGACAAAAATGATAAATTCATTTTCTCTAAGAAAGGAGGATTGAATTTAATTTCCACTAAGTAAGACCAAATATTTTGTGCAGAAATAAATTCCTAAAAGGTAGGTCCCTTAAAATATGAAGAAATCCACATGAATCATGATAATCTATGGAGATACCCATCAAACTTTTATCAGACAAATACAATGAACCAAACTTATGCAAAAAAACCTATTCATGTTATTGTCTACGGCATATGGGAGATCTATATTGAAAGTATAGGTTTTCCTTCATGGTTTTGAAATAATGATTACTAGGAAGTGGCCCCAACATCATGATAATATAAAGAATTAATTACACCGACAGACACAATATAAATGATAAAATTCATGAATATAGTATCCCCAGTATGTCGAGGTGATCAAGATATGGTTGATCAAAACAAAGATACTAAGAGATTTGTTTTGTGTGTGATACCTTTTGATCATTCTTGAGGGAATTTCATTGTGTTTCATGAGGGTTCAACTATATATCTTTCACACTACAAAGATATCATATCAATTGATCAAATGAGCATTATTGAACATTCATTGATTACTTGAGCATACGAGCATCAGATGTGCCACATCCTGTTAAATTTTCATATGCTTAGCTAATACATCAGTTTTTCATTTCATTTTCATAACAAAAGCATATAAGCAGGATCACTGAAAGAAACAGTATCACAAGAACAACACAGATTTATCCTAGGAAAACCCTAAAGGGAAAAACCTAGCAAAAGCTTCCTCAATATAGATGCCCAAAAAGATAAAAGGTAAAACCAACAAGGAGATCAAAGCCTGATCCTCCTCCTTCTCCTGCTACTTCTCTCTCTCCACAAATGCGCTACACAAGTGAGAGTGTGTGCTCCAAATGAGGAGTGCTACACCTCTATTTATATTCATCCTTTCACTTAAGTTAACTCATCCGACATGTAGGCTCGAGTTAATCATGTAGTCTTGAGTTACACATGTAGGCTCAAGTAACCACACTGGGGTGCTAATGACCCACCTTTACAATTAGAGGGGACTACCTCATGACTCTTATTAGTTCTTCCGATTAGGAGCATCGGGGTACAAAGTAATACAAGTGGTTCTCTCGATAGGACCATCGGGGACCACAAAAAGATACATATAGAATATTCTTCGAAGTTACAATATTTCAACACTCCCCCTTAACGAGAAGGGTATTATACAACAAAATCAACAACAACAATAACAGGAGAGAGAGAGAGAGAGCATCATCATCATCATCATCAGGGTAACACATCTATAAATCATTGGAATCTTTTCAACATCATGTAGTCTTCATCTTCAATATTCAGTATTCAACAACATCAACACTTTGACCGCTTCAATCAGCAACAATCTTTGTCGCTTTGACCTTTCAATCAACAACATCATCATCATCATACTATGATATTTCGAACAACAACTTCATCATCATCATCATACTCTGATATTTCGAACAGAAACATCATCATCATCATACTCTAATATTTCGAACAACAACATCATCATCATCATACTCTGATCTTTCGAACATGAACATCATCATCATCACATTCTCGACAACCGAAGTCACCGGATTGATTACGGGATAATCAGTCCCTATCACTTTAGGACTAAGTCCAAGGATGATGCAATCCTATCACGTTCTCGAGTACCGAATTCACCGGATCCATTTTGAACTGAGGTTCAAGGATGATACAATCCTACCATCTCGATGACCGAAGTCACCAGATCCATTTTGAACTGAGGTTCACGGATGATACAATCCTACAACCATCGTGAAATCACCGAATCCATTTTGAACCGAGGTTCACGTATGATACAATCCTACAACCATCTCGATGACCGAAATCACCGGATCCATTCTGAACCGAGGTTCACGGATGATACAATTCTACAACCATCTCAATGACTGAAATCACTGGATCCATTCTGAACCAAGGTTCACGGATGATACAATCCTACAACCATCTCGATGACCGAAATCACCGGATCCATTCTGAACCGAGGTTCACAGGTGATACAATCCTACAACCATATCGATGGCCGAAATCACTGGATCCATTCTGAACCGAGGTTCATGGATGATACAATCCTACAACCATCTCGATGACCGAAATCACCAGATCCATTCTGAACCGAGGTTCACGGATGATACAATCCTACAACAATCTCGATGACCGAAATCACTGGTTCCATTATGGAACAATGTCCCGAGATGATACAATCCCTCTTCATTCTTGAAGACCGAGGTCTCCGGATCACTTTAGGGCAAGTGCCCAGGGATGATGCAATCCCGCTGCAACGTCACTACTCCCCCTTTCGGGGAAGGTCTTTCCGAACCACACCAAGCTTGTCTCGAAAGTGTTCAAACTTTACTCGAGATAGAGGCTTCGTCAGCACATCATCAACTTGTTCATCATTACTCACATACTGGAGCTTTATGGCCCCCTTCTGCATCATATCTCGAATATAGAAATACCTGATTTCTATGTGCTTCGATCTATCGTGGAATACTGGGTTCTCTGTCATCTTTATACAACTTTGATTATCACATAGAATCATGGTAGTGTCCAACTCTAGGTTGAATAATCCTGACATTAGATTTCGAAGCCATATGGCTTTACAACTAGCAGGGAAAGATGCTATATATTCTGCTTTAGCTAAGCTTAGAGCAACACTAGACTGCTTTCTGCTAAACCATGAAATCATAGCAGATCCCAGACTGTAACATCCACTTGATGTGATTTTTCTATCTGATATACTTCCAGCCCAATCTGCATCTGTGTAGCCATACAATCTATACTCATGGTTACCATCATAGTATAGACCAAAGTCTATAGTCCCTTTCATATATCTCATCACATGTTTTGCAGCTACTAGGTGAACCTGCCTTGGTTGAGCAAGAAATTGACTCAAGGTGTTCACAACAAAACAAATGTCTGGTCTGGTATTTGTTAAGTACAACAATGACCCGATGATCTGTCTGTAATGAGTCGCCTCCACTAACTCTGATGAGTCATCAACTAACAGCTTCATGTTGGAGTCCATGGGTGTGGCCATGGATTTGCATTACAACATATTGAATCTCTTCAATATCTCTATCGCATAATTTCCTTGGTTGAGAAAGATTCCTTCTGAACTTTGCCATACTTCCAGACCTAGGAAATAATGCATTAACCCAAGGTATTTCATTTCAAATTCTTCTACTAGTTTCTTCTTGCTTTCCATAATCTGTTTCCCATTCCCTGTCAAGAATAAGTCATCCACATATAATAGTAGGATGATAGGTTCATCTTTTACAACCTTAAGATAAAGGTTAGGATCAGATTTACTCTTGGTAAATCCCATAATTGACAGGAAACTATTTATTCTTCCATACCAAGCTCTGGGAGCTTGCTTTAGGCCATAGAGGGCCTTCTTCAACTTGCATACATGATTCCATCTATCTTTAACTTCAAATCCTCGTGACTATCTGATGTAAAACTCTTTCTCAATCATACCATTAAGGAAGGCTTGTCTTTACTTCATCATGGAAGAAACTACCATGATAGTTCTGAAGGAAGTACACCTTGCTTCCTGGAGTAAGTGTCTCTTCAGAATTAATTCCCTCTTTCTGAGAGAAGCCACAAGTCTTTCTTGACTTCTATCAGCAACATATTTTATCTTGCAAATCCATTTGTAAGATACCACATTCTTGCTTTTTGGTTTGAGTACTATATCCCAAACATAATTCTAGTATTCCTTCATCATAACATTTTCCATGAGTTCGTCTTGTCAGATCATCAACATATCCTAGTCTTCTGCATTCAACTTTGAAGGTTGGAACCCACTTTACTCTTGGTAAAGTATCGATCCTTATAGAAGTTGTTCATCATGTCGTACCATGTCGAACTCAGATATCTTCTATAGTCACTCCCCTTGAAGTGGAGTATTATCTTCCTTCTTCATTCTGTACAGGTGGTTCTATGCTTGATATATATTGGTCAATAGAGTATGTCATGTCATAGTCTATTCTTTCTGAGGAAAATCATGAACCTTTCTTTGTACACTTGTTCTTGTAGATCCATATGGAAGATACTACGTACTTCCCTTTATGTCTCTAAACCATATCGTATACATCATTCCCCATCATCAACTGTTATTCTTTGATCATAGCTTCTTTCATAGCATTCTTTTCTTCATCTTGAGTTATCTTTCGTACCCATGGTGGTCTTCATCCTTCAAGGTGGATCTACTGCTCTTTGAAGCTCTTTCTTCCATCATGGTGTCTCTCACCCTGGGATCTTTAGATTCATGTTTATTGGAGTGAATCTTGAATTGTCATCACTTGTTCTTCGGAACAAGTCTCATCCTTCTTTTCTTGTAGGAGGTTGTACAGGACCTTTCCTACAATTCAAATGAACCAGTTGCATGGTTAGAACTATTTCCTAAAACATATGCATAATGACAAATTCTTATGCATCATGCAACTGTTTAGCCAATACAATATTCATCCATATCTCACGGAAACTTTTCTATATGCCTTCCATCTCTACCAGGACAACATTGAGATTGTGCACTAATCCAATATGTCAGCAAAGAGGTTTCATTCTAGATAAGTAGCAATGGAGAGTTGTATAGCACCATGAGCTACTTACCCATCACATGCATATTAGTAGTATACAGTCATTAATGCAAACAATCTATCATTCATAACACATCAAACTGAATATAATCAAATGCATAACAAAACAATATCATTAAATGACAATTGAATACTTATCTTTTGTTTGTTTCATGAGCAGACTCCTTCTTGATCATTCTGCTTCATCATCTTCTTCATTCATGAAATCATCATTTCTTATCCAAATGATAAGATGGATAAGAGGTTCGTCAAGAATTGAGTTCTTCATATTCCTCATGGCTTGAGGGATCTTCTTTGAATGGTGAGAGCTTGATCTTCAATTGCTCCCATCTTCTTCTTCTCTTCTTATGAGACTAGCTTCTTCTTCTTCTTCCCAGAGTCTATTGAAAGTAATTACTTCCTTCTGGCACCCATTCCTTGAATGAATGAATTCTATGATCTTGGGAGACCATTTAAGGTGGCTATCACCACTTCTGCATTCTTTGCTTCTTCTTTTACCGCTTCAAGATGTTCTGCATTCTGGATCTTCACGTTCTTCAACTATTTTCTCAAAGCCATTTTCTGATTTATATCTTGATCAAGGAATCAAACATCTTCGGTGTCTTTAGGGGAGACACTTGTGGTACAAGTAGATCTGTGATTGAATCAACAATGATCTTCTTGGCCTTGATCAAGTTCTTCTTGTGTAAGGCTTTGAGCCTCATCTCCTTCTGGAACTGGAACCTCTCTACTCATGAAGGTGTCCAATTCATTTTATTCAAAGAGATCAAATACTTCCATGCTTGGAATTTTTCAACTTCACCAATATTATCATCAAGCTGATAAGATAGATCACTTTGAAATTAGAACCTCAAATGCAAATAGCAAAAGATTAGATCTTACCGATTTGAGGTGTCCGTTTTGCTTCCAGAGTTGGCTGATCTAGGGTTTGTCAGAGAAAGCCTAATTTTCAAAACTTGGAATCTTTCAGATATTATTGGATAGAAATATATATCTCTTCAAATGGATCTTTCCAATGTACTCCTTTTCTGAAAACAGTGGAGGGAAGCTCCCGGAACAGGAAGCCCTAGTTTTCCAATTTCTTCTGCAGAAATGCCTGTTACTGTTTCTGTGATATATACGGAATTACTACTCCTCTATGTCTGAAATTTCTCACTGAGGTAAACTCGCATGTCCCTGATCCATAACCACAGGTTTCATCAGAATTGGCTTTACCAATTGGGATATATGATCCTTTTCCCAAGGTGACCTGTTACAGGACTGTTCTGAACAGGGAAGTTGTACGACCTACCACGTGTCACTGTTTCATCTTCGGGTTCTGAAATTCGGACCACAGGAATTAAAGTCCTTTCTATTTCTATAAAATCTTCAGGAATTCCATTTGGACCTCTATATACAAAGCTATAGCAATGGTCCCCAGGTGTCCTATTTAGGGATGAATTCTAGAAGAGGATGGAACCCTTACTTGGAGGGATCATATCTCCTAGAATATATTGAATATGAGGATGAATTTTGGAAACTGTGTACATCAATATTTCATTTACGGCCTTTGCAATTTTCAGCTCCTGAACCTTTGCCAATCTCGGGATATAGTAAATTTACCAAAACTTAGCAGTTTTAGTATTTAGGGTTTTTCTAGCTCGGGGTCAAACTAGGGTTTGACTTTCCTCGAGTTTCACCCAAACAAAAATCTTGATCCAAGTCTCTAAAATTCGATTTTGATGAGGAGATAAATCCTATGCCAGGCTCACTCAAAAATTCCTCTTCTGCAAGAAGCCCTAATTTCTTCCAGGGAGAGAGAGAGGGCTATTTTTCCTTATGAAGGACGTCCTATTCAGGGTGGCTCTGATACCATGTTAAATTTTCATATGCTTAGCTAATACATCAGTATTTCATTTCATTTTCATAACAAAATCATATAAGCAGGATCACTGAAAGAAACAGTATCACAAGAACAACACAGATTTATCTTGGGAAAACCCTAAATGGAAAAACCCAGCAAAAGCTTCCTCAATATAGATGCCCGAAAAGATAAAAGGTAAAACCAACAAGGAGATCAAATCCTGATCCTCCTCCTTCTCCAACTACTTCTCTCTCTCCACAAATGCGCTACACAAGTGAGAGTGTGTGCTCCAAATGAGGAGCGCTACACCTCTATTTATATTCATCCGTTCACTTAAGTTAGCTCATCCGACATGTAGGCTCGAGTTACACATGTAGGCTCAAGTAACCACACTGGGGTGATAATGAACCACCTTTACAATTAGAGGGGACTACCTCATGACTCTTATTAGTTCTTCTGATTAGGAGCATCCGGGTACAAAGTAATACAAGTGGTTCTCTCGATAGGACCATCGAGGACCACAAAAAGATACATATAGAATATTCTTCAAAGTTACAGAATTTCAACACATCCCTGTGGTTTATATTATTTTATCGTGCACAGACCTAGAAAACACCACTAACTTATACAAGAAATTTCGAAAAGATCAAAGGTATGCAAGCTTTACCGATGGACTAGCTAGCAAAGAAGTTCCAGAATCTGCAATAGAAACACAACCTCTAGCATAGAAATCTGCAACTAAATGTTCATAATATTCCATCAATATTTTCATAAGATTCCTTAAGATTCTTTTTCACAAACAAATATTTCCCAGAATGTCTCTATTCTACCCAGGCTAACTCATAATTGTCAACTAAACACCTGATGCAAATAGGGGTATAACACATATCAAAAGAAGAGATCAAAGCAGTGATAAATTCCTTTCAGAACTCAAAAAATCCATTTCCTAATGTTTGCACGGTAAAAATTATTTGGGTTTTAACTTTTTATATGATTTAATGAAGGAATACAAGTTGAGAGTGATGAAAGAATTCTAGAATTTCTAGTTATGCAGATCCATGATGTGATTAGGGTGGTTCATGAGGGTTCACACTCAATAAAATGAAACAAAATATCAACTATGGTTCTCAAGCTAGATTTGTATAAAGTATATGGTAAGGTAAGTTGGCAATATATGAGGTTAATGCTAATTTTATTGGGATGAATCTGGAGTTAGTATATTGGATAATAGGATGTTTGTCTTCATTTTTTTTTGCACTCCTTATAATGGGGTCATCCTCCTTATAATGGGAGTTAAGACATGCCTTCCTTATGTCAAGTTTTCTTCTCTTCTTATTGGTCACTAATGACAAGAACGAGAGGAAAATTTGTGGAACAGTCCCTCTGTTGTGAAGATGAAAAAGGTCTTGAACCCATAATTGCAACCTAGCCCATTCATTTGTCTATATTGAAGTGGTCTTTTTTGAACACTAAGATTATATAAGATGCATTTATGAAAATAAAATAAAGAAATTAAAATAGGAAAAAAAAACATGGCTTTTTAATCTCCACTTATAAATTTAGGTTCAGGCCCAAAAGGTGGAGATGGAAATGAGCCATATGATGCATCTTATACACTATTGAGGTCATCCACTGTGCACTCTGAATAGGAATACCCCTGCAACTAAATTCTCCACTTGATCAGCTTAATCTTGATCAAATAGGGACAATCACTGTTGATCTAGGCAGGAAATGCATGAGAATCAAGAACATAAACAAAAATGGCATGCTCCCTTTCTTGGTGTTGACTTGTTACCTGCTATTGCCAAGATACATAGTTTTTGTTAATTTGATAAGGGTTTTTATGAAATTATGGGCTTAAGGCTGAAGGCACTCTTTTAGTTCATACCATCATTCACAACAGAAATTGAGCCCAAAATCCGAAACCTTGCATGTTTTAACCTCTTCAGTGCTACTCTATAGTGCATAACCTCTTCAGTGTTAATTGTAAGAGGGGAAAAAAAAAATCAGACACTGTGAAAATTGACATAAAATGTTCAAATAAAAAATGGAGGACATAAAAATACCTATTACTTGCTTCAAGACCCAAAGCATAAACCATAAGATTCATGATTGTCCATTAATGGCCTAGTATTACCTAACCCAATTTCCAGTGAACTAAGCACCTCATGGTCGAATCATGATATTGGGCCAAGTTTATTATAAATTCCAAGATGCAACCGATAGGGAAACCAAACATCCACTCTACAGGATCGCCAAGAACTAACATCATTCAAGTGAAGGATGTATGCAGACTGTTGCAGACATTATATCTCTACTCATTTGATTTCCTACAAAGTGTTTTATCTTGCTTAGAGCTCCTTTCTGTTTATCATTTACGTTCAACTTCATGGTGAAATCAACAAGTCGAAGAAAATATTCTAGTACATCGCCTTTATAGTAATGGACAAATAATGATGTTGAGTTCTTGGAGATCTTGTAGAGTGGATGTTTTAACCTCTTCAGTGGTACTCTGTAGTGCATAACCCAACACTTTAGAGGCATATTTCCCAGTGGTAACTTACAGAAATCATATATATATATATATATATATATATATATATATATAATCCATGGTGGTGAAGAGCAGACATTTCCAAATCTGCTACTTGGCGCATTCAGGAATGAAAAGAATGTTTTAAATACATTTATATCAGTTTGTAATATTTGCTGATTTATTCCTTTTAGCTTGTCATGATGATGCTTGTTTTCCCATATTAATTTTCAACCCTAAGGCAATCCCATAGTAGAAAGAACCAAAAAATACTATTCCACACAAATCAAAAGGCTCTTAAATTAACTATATCATGCCTTCCTCAATGATTTGATGTAACCAAGGGGATGGAAAAAGGGAAAGGAAACATCAAATATAACTCACACCAAGGAATAATTCTAAAGGTAATGTACAAAGCACCTTATGTCTCCTACCCTATCCCTTTGATGTCTACATCTTGCTGCTCTCAGCTTGCAGCGAGCGAATGTACAAAGCACACTCGTCAACATCTCTTCAAACTACAGTAGAATGGAGGCACACCATACAGGAGCATGTTGCACCTCCACATATCATTTTGGACTCCCTTTTCACACCTTGATCATTGTCAAAATTGTTGTTACAAGATACCACTAATGTATTATTAACAAGTAATGTAATATCGACCCTTGCGTACACTACAATTTTCTCTTTCTAATCAAAAGTTTTTTGAATTTATAACTGTATAGTAGTTTATGATTTTTTTTATAAATATTTTAATATTTAATAATAAAATATTTATGTATGTAATATTGCGTAAAATGGTAATTAATTTTAGATTTTTCTTCTTTAAATTTAAACTTAAATTTAAATTTAATTTCAAGTTTTTTGAAAATTTGAAAATCATATTTTCATAATATATTGAGTTTCTATGTCTCAGTAACAATAATTAATGTGATTTGGTGTCCCACTAAGTAGACATACGATCTATAGCAAAAAGAGCAGGAAAATATAGCAAGTTCAAACCTAGAAGTAATTACTTTAGGTGCCATGAGTGCCACTAGGGGGAGTGTTGTTTCATTTTAGGTTAGCCTTGACAAGTCTCAGGTTGGGTGAAGGTGCAAAGGTAATCATGAGATCCTAAGTGGTAGTTGATTGCTTAATTACAAGGTTACAAGAAAGAGTGTGCGATCTGAATTGACTGAAGAGTTCGATACGAGTGTGCCAGTCATCCCAAAATTAGGAATCAGGGATTCAAAACCCTAACCCTAAATAACCCTAATTATCCTACATTATCCTACATAAACAACTTTATATTAGTCAAAATGAGGTGGAAGAAATCGAGAATCTGATTTGGGTGTGGTTAATCCTATGGACGAATCCGGTAATTGTGCTTAATTATGATTGTCAAGGGGACTAGACCAACACGATTGTGGAGGTCAATCTGTTAATGGGGAAAAAATAGAAAGAGGAAATGAGTAGGCATGTATGTCATGAATCCTTAAAAAAAATCATAGAAAAAATGATGTTAGTGACCTTTAAATCTTCCTTAGGGTTATATATATAATATTTTGAGTATAATACTTGATTTAATTTAATATAAATATTCATGTTAACAATAAATATCAAATTGATGCATGGAATTGTAATATGAATACAATAGACAAAGATGACAAGGGGGGCGCAAAAATACATCCCCAAGGAATGCCTAAAAGAAAGAAAACAAACCTAACAGAATGAAAGTGTTAAAGCACTAGAAAGTGCCAATCCATTGAGATGGGGAGTAATGAAGAAGCTCATAGAAGGAGGTTCCTTGGTTGAGACTTGTTTCTTTGGAGAACTTGTATTTTTGAGACCATAATTGCCTTGCTTAGCCTATCCTTGAATTTTTCATTATCTGACCTCCTTTCTAAGAAAAACAATAGGAAGAAGCTTAGGGTTACATGGATGAATTCATTGAGTCTCTTTGTGAGGAAAAAAATAGGAAGAAGGTTAGGGCTTACACATAGAGATTCTTCGAATCTATTTCATAGGCAAGAACAACACGAAGGATGTTAGGGTTTACATGGACATATTATCGAGTCTCTTTCTTAGGAAAGAGAAACATAAGAGGTTAGGTTTTCATGGATAGTGCTTTGAGTCTTAGAGTTCATACATTGATTGTCTAGTTCATTGTAGCGGGCTCCACAAACCATCTACAACCTGGACATTGGGTTGTTTCAATATGTTCCATGAGGATTGGGGTGGGTTATGTGGATTTCCCCCTTTTCCATGATTTTGAGGATGGAGGATGATGGTAATCACTAGATAGAATATCAACTGGTAACCCTAAGGGACTCAATGGGATTTGATCTTGAGGCCTATGTGAGCTTTCACATGAGCGTCTACCAATTGACGACCGTTGGGGTTAGCAACCATAAAACTATCATGGTATCAATTAAGGATGATCCTTGGGATTAGCAACCATAAAACTATCATGGTATCTAAAAACTTGAAGGTACCAATATCAACCTTAGGATGCCAATCTCCAATATTTTTGCACCCATAAACTCACAAAAACTCCATGCAAACAAAGAGTTTGGAATTTGTAGGTTACTAGAAATGTGAAAAAATTGGAGTTACTAATAAGAGTGATGGTATATCAATTGATATTAGTGATCAAGTATTGGATGCATACAATATAAAATATGTGGTATAAACCTCAATACATCCTTAAACTAAGATCTATGGGTATATTATTATTACTATTTCCCATTGATATTTATTTCCATTCATTTATCAAATTACGCATGGATTATGTTTTGTTTTACTTCGTGAAATGATATTTCTAGAGTAGGGATTCTTTACTATTTATAGGCTATTGAAGCAATTCAAAGGTGACACTATTTTTTATCATTGCCATCAATGACTCGTTTATAGGAATTATCTAGGTTCTCCTTGTTAGGTACCACAAATACCTTCTCTTATCCCCTATCTTTTGAAGGGTTGAAGGTATTACAAAAGGTACTGGATCACTGAATGGAAAAATATAGTATCCCAAACTGATATTCTATTGTTTTGATAGTATGTTTGTAGGTTCAGTGCTTTAGTTATGATATATTGACAATATAAAAGTTGCATGCAAAACAATGTCATGCCAAAAGGCCCTATAATATAGTTGTTTTGGAGAATAAATAGAAAGAAGACTGTCAGTGAGAGAAAGTACACATACCAATAATAATAATTTTGATAGAACGCCGAGATATGTGAGGCATGCAAGTCATGCATGTAGCGCAAGATGTATGTACAATTATCATAATAGTTTATTTAGTCAAACTTATTACCTTTCTTTTTTGCATTGACTTAGCCACTTTCAATTCACTAACTCTAAACTAGCTAATAAGTGTTGGGTAATAACGGTGATGATTCATGGTATTATGTTTCATTAGGTTGCAACATGGCAAACTTGTGAAACATAATACCACGAATCTTCACCGTTGCTTGGCTGAACACTTGTTATCTTTTCTGAGATATAGTTCATGTGGACAGAGTTCTTGAACTTTGTCCTCATGGACAATTTTGTTTGAGGATGATATTTATAGGTATGTAGAAAAAAATTTAATATTTTGAAAAAATAGTTATTGTAAGTGGTTTACTTCATTCAATCACTTAATGAGCTCTCATGGTGTTTAGAGCTTGGGAATTACTGGGTTAGGTTCGAGTTGCTTTCTAATATAACGTTTCTATAATAAAACACCTTAAAGAAGAAATCCATAACATTTGGCAAAATTCTGGAAAACCCTTGTTGTCGCTACAATTTGGAAAATACTGGGTTAGGTTTGAGTTTCTTTCTAACCTAGGGCTTTTATAATGATCTTGAATGATATATGGGTTAGGTTCGAGTTTCTTTCTTATAACAAAATATGGCTCAGAAATATTTCTCAGAAATCTTGCTTGGGACAACGACCGATTTTCATCATTCTCCACCAGGCTGAGCATACATGCAAGTAGAAAAACTCTATCTATCGTGGCTATGGGGAAACTCGAATCCTTTTCTAAACCTCCCTTAAGCATCTCATTTCTGTGGGGTCGGCTTAATAGCTTATTTGGGAACCGGTTGCTGAGATAACTCACATAAAAACAACCAAACCAGTTTGAATGCGAACCAAAATGTGGTGGGTTCATCCACTAATTGTAAAACTCAGACTGGCCAGAATTCATAATCCATATCAGCCAATATGGATCAAATGCGGGTCAAAATGAAACTGTCAAATGCAACTCTATTTTTACCCCCACAACTATCTCCACAACTATCTCTATTTGAACTCCGTGCAACATTGTAAGTAATTTTAGGGCATTACAAACAAAGGTTAAAAAAGGAAGGATTCAAGTTGGTGAAGAAGCAGGCAGTATAGATAGAGACCCTTTGTGTTGTTGGTAAAAGTAAAGTAATCAAGTAGGCAAGGTATATAAATGAGGTGTCTAAGTGCTCACCCACACAAGATCCCGTTCACCATAATTGAGTGAGAAGGAACACATCACCACTGGACGAGAGAGTGAGGACCATCCGACCCCATCAAAACAAGGGTTTGCTTTATCCAAAGCCTAAATTGAGAAGGCAGGATTGAAACGTACCAACCCCAACCTGGGTGTATGCCTGCCACCTGGCCTTATTGGAAGAACCTCTGCTTTTCCTCTATTGGCTAAGAAACCCTGGAGATTTGCATAACTATCTTAAAATTTTTAAAATAGATATGAATTAGGGCACAGTACTCACAATTTTGGAATGCATTGTCTCGACTGACAATTGGCCTCCTTTTTCGCTACAAAACCACAATCCACTGTCCTTAGTTTTCGTGGGTCCAAATTGTTGCTCCCACTGTACAAATCGTTGCTCCCACTGATATTATTCTCCGGCCAAGTTGCTCAGATGGACCCTGATCACTGAACGACAAGAACCTGACGAGATGCACAGAGGAAGATTATTTCTCGTGATCACTGAACGACAAGCACCCGATGAGATGCACAGAGGAAGAAGCTTTCTCGTGAAGCTGAAAGGAAAATAGCACGATGGCAAGTTTTTTTTTGATGGTTTTATGTTTTTGTTATTTTATTTATATATATGTATTTAAAATAATTGTTTTATAATTATTTATATATATTGTTTTACGTTTTATTTTATTTATTTATTTATGCTTTATTATATATATATATATATATATATATATATACTATGTTTTATTTATATATATATATATATATATATATATATATATATATACTATGTTATAATTTTTTATTTTTATTTATACTATGTTTTATTTTTTTATATATACAAAGAGGGGGGTGTATCTATGTGAGTCTTTATGTGTACAGTGAATCTATGATGATGAGGATGAGGATGTCGATGATGATGATGATGTCGATGATGATCATGATGTTATCCATGATGCCGATCATTATGATGATGATGAAGAGGACGTTGTTGATGATGATGATGAAGACGAAGATGATGATGATGAAGATGACGACAATGATGATGATGAAGATGATGATGTTGATGATGATGAAGAAGATGATGATGGTGATGACCGTCTTGATATCATATGAAATGATGAAAATGCTAACGATGTTGATGACGGTGATGATGATGACATTGATGATGTTGTTGATGGTGATGATGATGTTGCTGATGACGACGACGACGACGATGATGGATGATGATGTTGATGATGATGATGTTGATGATGATGAAGATGATGATGATGATGATGATGAAGATGATGATGATGATGATGATGAAGATGATGTTGATGATGATGATGTTCATGATGATGATGAGGATGGTGAGGATGATGACGATGATGATGTTCATGATGATGATGAGGATGGTGAGGATGATGATGATGATGTTAGTAACTCTTTTTAAAACAAAATAAGATAAAAGAAGAGGTCTAATTAAATATTTACCTTTCATTATATTTCATCGTTGACAATGACGACGACGATGATGAAGACGATGACGATGATACAAATGATGATGATGACGATGCCGACGATGTGTGATGAAGAGGATAATGTGTGATGACGACGACGACGATGATGACGACGATGGTGTCTGATGATGAAGACGATGATGATGAAGACGATGATGAAGATGATGATGATGATGATGTTGATGATGATGATATGAGGATGGTGAGGATGATGATGATGACGATGACGATGATGATAATTATGATTTTGATGACGACGATGACAATGATCATGAGGATGATGATTTTGAAAGCATGCATGGCTTGGCAATTTTCTTTTTAATTCAATTTCAAAATTAAAAAGGGACCAATTCTTTTATAATCATTATAATCTTATTTGTGCCCTTTTTTAGCTTGGATTCAATATAACAAAATATGATAGACCAATATGGTAGCATTGTCGTCATCATTATCACCACCATCATAAAAAGTCAAAAATTCCTAATAAAAGAAAGAAGAGAACAATGATTTATTATCACATACACTTTTACTAAGAACCTTGACATATATATTATTTAATAGCTATAAGGCACAATTATGCTATTGAGGAGACTCAAGCTTTGTTGGGTGGAATGACAACAATTAGGAGAGTCAAACTTTGGTGGGTGGAATGACAAGATTTAAACGACTTAAGAATCCATTGTTGTGGCAATTACAAAGTCTAAATATCTAAAATGATTTTGATGTTTGTCACCAAACTTTAAAGTTGTGGTAAGATCAAAGATATATGAAAAATTTGGAATCTAATATCTTTTCGTGAGCTGTAAGGTATGTAAAAGATTAAAAAAAAACATTAATGTTATGTTATACATTCTTAACATCTTTCCATGTTTACTCCATTCTTCATATTGAATTTGGAAACATAAAAGTTATCTACAAAATCTAAAATCTAATCTTTTTATTATAGCAATAAACTAAGTAAAAATTTTGGACATCAATTTTGCTAACTACATTCTTCTATATAAATATCTTATTTAAATTAAATGCTTTTTTAAAATAAACTTAAAACATTCAAAACAAAAATAAAATGATAAATTTTAAAATTTCATATAAAATATTTTATGGAAAAATATTTCAAATATAAATAAAAGAAATAAGAAATAAGATAAAAGAATAGGTCTAATTAAATATTTACCTTTCATTATATTTCATCGTTGACGATGATGACGACGATGACAATGCTACAGACGACGATGACGATGATATGAAGTAATTAATTTGATCTAGGTTTAATTTTAATGATAATGATGGCGACGAAGATGATGACGATGACGATGATGACGACGATGATGATGAATATGATGATGATAATTATGATTTTGATGATGACGATGATGATGATAATTATGATTTTGATGACGACGATGACAATGATAATGATGATGACAATGATCATGAGGATAACGATGTCATCTTCATCGATTATGATGAAGATGATGATGTTGGTGATGATTATGTTGATGAGGATGACGATGATGAATATGATATGATAATGACGATGAAGATGATGAAGACGATATGAAGACAATATGACGATGACAATGCTACAGACGACGATGACGATGATATGAAGTAATTAATTTGATCTAGGTTTAATTTTAATGATAATGATGGCGACGAAGATGATGACGATGACGATGATGACGACGATGATGATGAATATGATGATGATAATTATGATTTTGATGATGACGATGATGATGATAATT
>LPNX010257722.1:0-25000 GCA_001517045.1 Pseudotsuga menziesii | reverse complement strand
TGAAGACGATGATGATAATTATGATTTTGATGATGACGACAACGACGATGATGATAATTATGATTTTGATGACGACGATGACAATGATAATGATGATGAAAATGATCATGAGGATATTTACCTTTCATATTTACCTTTCATTAATTATATTTCCTTGTCTTCTTCATCCATGTCATCGTCTTATTCATCCAAGTCATCATCTGTATCATCAGATCCAGAGTCAACATTGTAAGGGTTGGCCATATCATCATCATCATCATCATAAATTATGCTCATCATGTCATCATCGATATTGTTACGGAGAAAACTTCCTATGGCTTGGGGTGTACCACAATAGACAGAGTAACCGCAGAAATCAATCCCTTCCCAATATGCAAGAGAAATAAAACATCTAACACTATAGGATCTCGAAACATACCTTATTCTGGATGGTTGATGTAGATCCCCTTTGAGCTTTTCCAATCCCGTTTGTGTTAACAATTTTCTCTCTCAACAATCAACAAACAAGACAAGCATGCTATATAATGGTGTTAGACCTACTCTAGCATATATAATCAATAATGTATAAGCAATTAAAAGCATCCATGGATTCAATATTCATTTAAATACACATCATTGGACAGGAAAAGATATTTCTATTAATATAAATCAGAGATTACATGAATGACAACCTCTATCAGCACGTTTGCGAACCAGAGAAAGTAAGTCCTCCACCACCTCAATCGTCCATCTCTCAATAGCAAGCTCACAAGCAAAGGAAATCTTGGGAAGAACACCAAGTGCTCCAAGGGACAAAGGGATGCAAACTCAAGTATAAGCTACGACAACAATGGACTATAGTTTTATTTCTCTTCAATTCTCCCCCTTCAATGTATCCAAAGGGTTCCTTATATAGTGTTTCAATGGGGTAATGGAAGGTCAAATTCGAGCGATCTCGAGGCATATGGAAGGCCAAGATACAAGTGAATTGGATCCACATCAAGGAAAAATACAAAATATTTTGGCCTTTTGCACACATCCTGATGTACGCGGGTTCAAGGGTTATATCCGCGTGTATACACGAGAAAGGGTTTAAAATTCATGTATAGCAAATAACATGTGTTTTTAGGGATGATCTTGGAAACATCAAAGGTAAAAAAATAGTCCATGGGGTCCAAAGAGTCTGCAGAGGGATAGGGAAGGCCATAAATGTGTGATCTACCATGTGTGGTAAAATCATCTATAACAGATGCCCCCTAATGTGTGAGGTTAGAGGGGTGATACGATGGCTAAAATACATTATAAGTCCATCCCAGAAGTGGAGTGATGAAGAACCAGGTGGAAGAACTATCCATCCAACAATATAGTACAAATATCTCTGCATATGACTGCAAGTACATACAGTAGTCCCGTATACATAAGAGTACAATGGCCATGAATAGGCATGATACCAAATATGACATGTGTGGTCATCGTCACGTACAATATAGATAGATCAGAATATCCATGATGAATCTATATAAAGGATCATGATCTCCATGAAAGCTGAAGATATACAATGGATCAATATCTCCATAATGGCTGAAGATATTTGACATATACTGGAATCAAGCCATGAGAGTTGAAATCTCATGAACACTGGCACAATAAAGGAGGTAGCATATCGAAAATGCCACCAATATGGAAAGTCTTCTACACAAAATGCTACGAGTACATGTCCTACTATGTGAATAGAGGTGTCGAGGTCAAACATAGTAGTCCATCGTTTGATTACCGGTCATTGATGTATACCGTTAACAGATGCGAGATCACCCACTGATAATGAAAATGGGAATCCAGGTACTAGAGTGTAATCTAACAAGTGCGAATAAATGTGTTGAGGTTGAACACTTAAAAGCATCCATCGATCATGGGACATTGATGTATTCCCAAAACTGTCAATGGCGAGAGAACCTACCACTGATGACTGTAAGTCTCAAGTCACTCAAATGACTCTAGACTCCTATCCCAGAATAAATGATCTGAAGTCGATGGGATGAAATTCGTTGGAAGGAGGGAATTAAGGCATCCCCCATCATCCAAAACGAGGTACTCAGCAAAGCTGTATAATGTGGAAGGACTCGATCATAATGTGCTCGAACCAGTACCAGTGCCAGGAATGGCCGACATGCAAATTCAAGAAAAATGAGGAATGGACGACTCAGGCTTCAACTTCCTTTGAACAAGAGCATAAAGGTGAGTGGTGACTGAATGTAGGCAGCATAGACTCAACATACAAAATTGAGACATCTCTGCGACATAGGAGGCATCGACAAAGGCTCCATAGAGACTGGAAGCTTAACCAGTCGGTGGAGATAAAATCAGAGAAATGAGTACAAATACTAAAGTCAAAATATTAACCCAACCAACAGATGTGATATACAGTGCTCTGTTCGAAGGAAACATGACTTGACTGCTACCAAAGATAACATCTTTTCCTCTCTGGATTTTTGGTTTTTTGATTTTTTTTTTGGACTTTTTTCAGATATTTTGAAAAGCTTGAAAAAGAATAAAAGTGCTTTATAGTTACAAATCTAGGAGGAGACGAGTGTCAAGGGGAAAAAAAACTAGTTCCAAGCAGTGGAACATACCTATGCTCAATGCAAGGAAACATGTGTAGGATAATGAAACTCGGGGGAAAGTCCCCTCCCGGTAAAAAATGGGGAATCAAGTTGCAAAAGATAAGTAAAATGGCTATGCTTGGCTGGACATGAGACAAGCTCTGGATATATGGCTGATAATCAAAGTCAGGGAAGCTGGCATAAGGCTCAATAAGGCAAGCAAAACCCATGATAATGCAATTACAACTTGACATAAGGGAGTCCTGGGGAAAAGGCCAGCAAAAAGATCAAGAGGAGTATGAGGCTCTTGCACAAAGTCATGGCGATACTATACAAAGGACTCCCACACCCTAAAGGAAAAATAGGAGCTAACTAGGGTACCCATGTATGGTCAACCTCTACCATTCACATCATGTCTCTTCTAAAAGCAACAAGAAGGTTTTGTGACAAGATAGAATGGGTTCGTACCTAAGGTTATAATGAAATGGTCATAAGGTCATGCAAAGTGCAAATGTATGTGAAACCTAACCTATATGCAAGTTTAGACATAATACCTAAAATAGGTACGAACGGGTCAAAAACATGATCAAACCGCGCTCAAAACAGATTCCTACATCATCAAATTAGTTCAAAATGGTCCAAAATGGTCAGAAATGGTAAAAAACTATAGAAAGTGGGTAAAAGATTTCAAAAAATTTCTATAAATAGTAAAAAAATAAAAAATTCCATATCATTTGAAATTTTTACCCATTTGAGTTGAAAACTTCTGACGTGAATTCCGGGAGCATCGTCCAACGAAATTTGACCTCGTTTGATCCATGTAACTTCTCATGTCCTCCTCTTCCTATTTCATGTAAATTTTTTAATTTTTCATGGTCCAATCAATTTTTTAGGCCATCCCAAGTTATGCATTTCGGCCCACACAGAAATCAATTTTTTTTTCTCGTATAGGGCTCTCCATACGTGGAAAAAACACCCAAACCCACATACATACGCGACTGTTTTGCAAACAGCCGCGTATGAGGCCACAAATGAGGTTTTCAAAGGCAAATGCTAATCAAAACTCTTGTTTTTTGTGTAGGATGGTGTTAGAGTGGAGGGATAGAGAACATGGTGATGTGGAAGAGGCCGTGTAAGGTGATATTATGGCCCAACAAGCATTACGAGCGTGTGGTTGTATAAGTTTTGGTGTCTTGGAATCCTGAGGGCCAAACCAAGACTCCTCTAGTTGCTAGTGGATTACTGGGATCCAGACTTTGATACTTTTCACATTGACGGGATGTCGCTCAACATTGAAGTTGAGGACATATACTTTATCACTGGTTTATCCTGACGAGGAGAGGTGGTAAATCTTCAATCTCACGGGCCAGAAGGTGGATTGACTATTTATGAGTACATTGTGGTGTACTGCTTTCCAGACACGAAAAAGGTTGGGAGTCAAATCTCGACAAACTCTATCTAGGTTCTGGGACTGAAGGCTATACTATTGGCATTAGGCAGGATAGATAGATTAGATTCACTCCACTAGGCCTCTTGGGCACTGATGTTCTATGCGGTGGAGTGTATGAGACCCACAATGTATGACTGGAGCATGATGTTGTTGAGCAACATGAAATAGCAGCTCAGTGACTGCAAAATGGGCAGGGTGTAGAACTTCGGTTTTGGCAGCATACTGAGCATGTTCTTCTTTGAGCAGGTACCAGGGCTAAGCCCTAGAGTGGACATTCCTCCACACAGAGTTCAAGATCCATCCCAACGACATTGGGAAAATGTTATGCACAGACTAGGTGGAGGTAGGGTGGCTAACCCATACATAGCAGAATTATTTCCATGGTGGTGGAGGTAGGGTGGCTAACCCATACATAGCAGAATTCTTTCCATGGTGGTGGAGGTAGGGTGGCTAACCCATACATAGCAGACTTCTTTCCATGGTGGCGGAGGCAGATCATCGCCATTGATGACTACCCATATGCAGGAATAGAATTCCGTGGAGATACAGACATGCCTCTACCCCCAAGAGCAGCATATGGTGACATAGGTAACAAATCCCAAACCCACTTTTTAAGGTTTTTGAATTATTAAATTTTTTTATGTTTTTTGATATATTGACTCAAAAGACATGTTTTGGTGTGACGACACATAGTGACAATATATCATGTGTATGCAGATGTTGGACCACGATGACCGGATGGTTTCCCTCATCATCGATGGAGGGGAAGAGGAGACGATATCATAAGTGTGGATGTGGAGCGGGCGCTCCAAATCATTCACACAAACTTTGTACGCTTGACGCACAGGGTACCCATGGCGCAAGTCGAGTACTTGCCTGAGGCCATGCAGCACCAAGTGGTTGGTGTACCATAGATATGGGTTTGATTTTTCTGATGGCTAGTTAGAGACGTAGTGTGATACCACGATCAAAACCCCCCTCCTCCTCAGGCTTAGAGACCTGAGAGTATTCCTTTTTGTACGACTTTGTATTATATTTTGGTGGCTCAGGAGCCCCAATTTTTGGATATTAATGAAAAAACTTTTATGATGATCGATTTTATTTATTTACATGTGTGCAAAAATGTATGTTTGTGAAATGCTTATGGTCTATGAAACAAATTCCAATCTAACACATAGTTAGCATATGAGTTAGCAACTTGATTAAAAATTCTTGAAACATGAATGTATGTTATATTCTCAAATTGTTGTTCTAGCAATCTCACACGTAAGAATATTTGTAATAATATTGGCCCCCTNAGCAACTTGATTAAAAATTCTTGAAACATGAATGTATGTTATATTCTCAAATTGTTGTTCTAGCAATCTCACACGTAAGAATATTTGTAATAATATTGGACCCCTAATACGATACAAGCCATTAGCTGTGAAACCACTAACTGCGAATCAAGACGTACCTCAAGAGAGAGAACACCATGTGAAATGGCATCACACAATAACTCAATAACGACACTATATTCAACAACATTGTTCGAAGAAGGCCGTAAACATACACCTCTTAAAGACAATACTTGACTCGTAGGGGTATAAATCACCCAAGCAGCTGAAGCTAAGTTTTGAGTGTGACATCTAGCACCATCGACGAATCCTATGTAAATGGAAGACTCCATCGATATCTGCCATAAGAAAAGGAAGCTAATCAACAAACCCAATGACCATAAGAAAACCTAACTATCCAATTCAAAAATTGTACAATAATATACAACAATCAGCCTTGGCTGAAGATCATGCATAGTATTTTTTAAGATAGAGCCCATTTCTAGGCTCTGCCAAGGCTGTCCCTTCATAATCCACTAGCTCATAGGCGCCCTTCTCTAACACACGTTTGACCACGTAAGGACCATGCCACATGGGATTAAAATTCCTTGCCCCCAAGGGTTCTTTAGCTTGATCCCACAAAAGGACCAAATCACCTTCACTAAACTTCCTTGGATGGACAGACTTGTCATATTGGACTTTGATGCGATGCTTATTTACTTTTAGAGCCACTAAGGCATCTTGGCGCTGCTCTTCAAGCTGCTCTAAGTGGACCAAATGTTCTTCCAATGTGGAAGTGTCTGGTAAAATCTCTATAGCTAGCTTCAGAGAAGGGATTTTGCATTCAACCGACAAGATAGACTCCACCCCATGTACAAGCTGATATGGAGAGAAACTGATGGCAGTCTTAACCGCAGTTCTATAGGCCCACAAAGCAGGATATAACATGATATGCCAATTTGTATTGCTTTGTGCGATGGTTCATTGGAGAATGGACTTAAGTGATTGATTCACTGCTTCAACTTGTCCATTCGCCTGAGGGTAATAAGAAGTGGAGTGCTCCTGCGTATACCCTAACTTTGAATCCAACTCTTCCATCATTTTATTCTGAAAGTGCCTACCATGGATAGTGGAAAGCTCTTTCGAAATGCTGAACCAATTAATAATTTGGTTGAAAACTAAATGTGCGACTATCTCACCATCGAATTTAACCATGGGCATAACCTCTTCCCATTTCGTGAAATAATCGATAGCCACTATAATGTGATGATGCCCCCCAGCCGAAGTTGGGTTGCAATCCATAAAGTCAAGCCCCCACTTGGTGAAGGGACTAGCAGTGAAAATAGGATATAACAGGTTGGATGTGAGCGCATATTGCATGCAAACACCTGGCAAGGGTGACACTTCTTGACCACATTAACACAATCTTTGAAGATCGACGGCCAAAAATATCTTGCTCTCAAGATTTTTGGGTTGTAGAAAGCCCAGATAAATAACCACCACATGCCCCTCCATGGCAATCATTTAGCACAACCTCAGCCTCATCATGGGTTAAACAACGACATAAAATGGAATCTACCCCATGGCAGTACAAAGTGTTATCCACTATAAGGTAGTTCTTAGCTACATGATGTAATCGTCGTCTCTCATCCCATGTAAGGTGAGTAGGGACCTTCAATGTTTGAAAATATACAATGATATCCCCATACCATGGGTCCAAAGTTGAGATAAGGAAAATATGATCATCGAAAAATGTATCCTCATAAACCTCTTCCTCCTCCAAACTTGGAAAATCAGATATGAGCTCTACAAAGATCAACGATTTCTTTTATTTCGTTGAAACGAATTCAAGATCGAACTTTTGCAAAATAACAATCCATTTATTTTAGTTTCCCCCAATCATCTTTCTAGTGAGGATGAACTAAAACAGATTGATATGAGCTACAACCAAGGTTCGGCGAAGGCGAATGTAATGTCTCAATCTCTGAACGGATGAATGGTGGCCAAGGCAAGCTTCTCCACATGGGAATAACAGATTTCCGCATCAATAAGGTTTCAGCTCAAATAATATATGACATGCTCATGGAGCTCCTCATCCTCCTGAACCAAAACCATACCAACCGTCTCCATTGAAGCGGCCACATAAATCAAGAAATCACCACTATAGTCAGGTGGACTAAGCACGGGGGCCGATGCTAAGGCTTGCTTAAGAGCATCAAAGGACTCCTGGGCTTGCTCATCCCAGCAAAAAGGAGTGTCCTTCTTTAAAAGGCGCATAAATTCTTTAGTCAAGTTGGAAAAATTAACTACGAATCTCTGCAAGAAATTTTCCATGCCTTGCAAACACTGAAGGTGTCTAATATTACACGGGGGAGACAATTGAAGTATTGCCTCAACCTTTAAGGGATCAACTCTTATACCCTCCTTGGATATGATGAACCCTAGAAAGTGACCAACAGTCACAAAAAAGATGCACTTATGAGGATTTCAACGAACTTGGTAATGACGACATATTTCGAATACTAATCTCAAATGGTATGGCTGACTCACTCTCAAACAAGAATGAATAGTAAGGTCATCCAAATACACTTCTATAATCATTTTGAGATCATGAAAAATTAAGGTCATAGCCCGCTGAAATGTAGCTCCGACATTTTTAAGGCCAAAAGGAATCTTGTGATATGCAAAAGTACCCCAAGGACAAATAAATGCAGTCTTATGTTGATCCTCAGGTTTGATCTGAATATGATTATATCCAGAAAAACTGTCCATGAAGGAGAATACCTCACTTCCAGCACACTCATCCAAAATCTGATCAATAAATGGTGTGGGAAAATTATCCTTAGGACAAGCATGATTTAAATCACGAAAATTATTGCATATATGGATCGCTCCCTAATTCTTATAAATTGGAATGAGATTTGAAACCCACTCCATTAGGGGAACGAGATAGATAAAACCAGCTTTTAACAGTTTCTCTATCTCAGCCTTAATGGCGGGTGATTTTCTAGTATTCACCGCACGCAAACGTTGTCGAACCGGATTCGCAATCGGATAGGTCTTAATCTCATGTTCGACAATACGAGGGTCAATACCTGGCATTTCCTTGTATGACCAAGAAAATATGTCACAAAAATATTTAAATAGTTCGGTATACTCCTTGATCTCATCAGGGGAACAAATCGCCCCAATGTAGACATTCTCAACTTTTCCAGGATCGTGAGAAATATTGATAGGAATAGTAGGTGATAAGTTTGCCATGTTCCCATTGGCCATCTAACTAGGAGAGCTCAATGGAACCATGGGACAACCAATCTTCTCGCTAAGAATCTCCCTAAAGTCATCACACTCCATACGGTTTCGTTCAGGAAGAAAATATGATTGATGATGTAATTCTTCCCAAGGTGGCTCAACCCTAGACATGGCCCCAATAATAGCTTCATCTGATGGAAAAACATCATCGAGGCAATCATGTGCATGAGAGGAGTTAACTGCCCATGCAGGTAGCACATACGGGTCCTCCTCCTCCATCCACAAAGAGGAAGGACTAGGCTCTGCAACTTGATAAATATTTTCTTGATATGTTACCATCGTTGCAGGAAATGACACATATGTTTCGATAGGTCCAATCGAAGGACTCGGTGAAGGAAGAATCCAAGGATATTCCATATGGGTAGTAAAAAAAGACACCAAATTCAACGAGAACGAAGCCCCACCAAAACTAGATCCGATCATAAGAACGGGTGCAGGACAACTAAAGGTTCCCATAAGAGACGGGTACATACCCACACCCACACTCCCAGTTGCCGGATGAGAATGATTGATAATCGAGATAGAAGTTACCAATGATGCATTAACACTTAGATTACAGAATGATGTCTGATCAATCATAATGATCTTCCCATTAAATGGAAAGCATACCACTCAAAAGAGAGAAGAAGCTACAGCTTGCATACTCTACATCCAATTTTGGACCAGCAAAAGATTGTAGTCAAGGGGCGCATCAACCACCTCGAACACGATTGCGATGGTATTTCCTCCCAATTGGGCCTTAAGAGAAGAAAGAATACTGTGCAGATGAAATGATCTACCATCAAAAGCTATAAACATAGTAGCGGATTGAGACAACTCAGGAGAACCCAAACCCTTCCAACATGACAAAGATATCATGGAAGCAACAATGCCTTCATCAATAACAGTGCATTTGATGGTCATATTAAGACACTCTACATGAATCAAAAGAGACACGTAGTAAGGCAAGCGTGGTTGTATTCCCATGGTTTCAAATTTGATAACGGAAGAAGAGTTATCATCATTAACCCCAAGAGTAGAAAGCAAGGCTATCCTCTGCGGAGGACAAGTCTGAAATACTTCAAGTGCGAACATCGCACAAGGATTTTGGCCCAAATTGTTGAGAACGGAATAGTTCTAGGCAGCTCGGGCATTAGGATTATGCCCTGAATGCTTTAGTACTCCCTTAGGAATGCGAGGTGCAACTTCAGGTTTATCTGTAGGTTTTTTGATACGCAAAGGGCTCTCGGGTGGAGCGGGTTCCTTTCCAAGGTCTGGTTGTGACGAACCATAATCCTTTGCATGAGTCACAATCTTAGTAGTGCGCACCATGTTGATGCAACCATGACCAGTATTGGCCTCCAGCTAATTTTGATCTCCACACGATGCACAATGAGGATCAATGGTCGTCGATTTCATATTTTGATTGTTGGGTAAAGGATTAGTTAGCACGGCTGGGCCCTATGCTATGAACCTCAAGGGATATTCCATATGATGGCACAAGTGAGTGAGGTGGTCCTCCTTACATAACTTGCAAGGAAACTTTACCTTACGTTTAGTCTGCTTGTCCACCCCAGCATTACGAGCGTTCTTGTCATTATAATTAGCATTTTCATTCTTATTCCCACCCTTATGATTATTTTTCCCTTTTTTCTTATTCCTTCCAGGCTGCTGGTTATCCTTCTAGTCTAACGATTGCACAAGAAGTACACTCACTGATTGGGTGGTTTGAGACAAAGTCGTGGCTTGTATCGACGCAGATTGATTAATTGACAATTGGATCACTTGTTTCACAACCGAATCCATAGGTTTGGTACTTGTATAGCCCAAAATTCCATCGACATGTGGCCCAGGATTGATCTTGGGATCGAAACTAGATCACAGAGCATTAGGTATAATCTCATACGAAAGTCTAGAATGAGCGTAGATAAAATCCAACTCTTGTGCCCTAAAGATTGCTTGTTCCTCGTTTTGGACTCTGGATGTAGAAACATCCTTCATGATGTAAGGTAACAACGACTTGAGGAACCACTCAAGGAGAAATTCCGGTGGTATAAAGGCTTTAATCAACCACTTCTGTCTACACCATTCTTGAATATGATCCGAGATATGTGTGGCTTTGTCTTGTTGAAATGTCGACAAGAGTTCGGTACCAATGTCGTAACGTACGGGTAGCTGAAAGTGATTGAGGAAAGTCATGGCAAGGTCATCAAATAAAACATATGAATCCCTTGGTAACTCTGTATACCATTTCGCTGCAGGCCCGATGAGGGTGCATTGAAATAGCCTCAAATGGATTGAATCGTCATGTAAGGAATTGGAAGAACACCAAAGGTGAAAAGTACTGACATGCTCACTAGGATATTCTCTAGCTTTACCCTCGAACTTGGGAATGTCCGAAGGAAGCTTGTTAGGGACGGCCGGCCAGGCCGGGTCATGAGATACCAAATTGTTCATAAGTCTCGATAAGTCGGGTAGGTTCAATGTTTTGAGGAAAGGGAGCCTAGGTTGATCCGGTCTATGCCACACTCCCTAATAGTTCTAGTTCATGTAAGGTTGATTGCTATAAATACCATGGCCTTGGCCATAATAACCTCCTCCCATTTGACCCGTATAGGGCTACATGGAAGAATTGTAATGTGGGGTACCTTGATTATACAGTGCTACAAATCCATAATTGGAAGAGTAAGTAGGTTGTTGATACCCGTACCCATAGGGTTGATAATTCTGTCCATACTGCAGTGCATAAGACTGTCCATGAGAAGCTCCATAAGGTGTCCCATGGGATGTCCCATGAGAATGTCCATTGTTAGGGATATGGGGAAATCCTTGAGATGGAACATAAGATGATCCAGAAACAGGGATATGACCTCCTGACACAACATGAGGTACTTGAATCTGAGATACTACCATGCAAGTAGTCGCAATACGAATGTGACTAGTAGCGATCTTCTGGGCCAAAGGACCATGTGAATGAGGGGGAGGAAGGGTTGTCAAAAATGCATTTGAAGGAGTAGGGTTCGATGACGAAGGGACATGTGAAGGAATGTAAGTGGTGTTCCCAATGGTCACTCATCTCGGTTTTGGTATCCACATATGATTACTAACACTAGGTCTAGGATGGACATGTGAGGTTGCTTCCACCACTAGGATGGAAGGTGTAATGTGACTAGTGCTCCCAAATATCTCCGCATGGAAAGGAATAGGAGTGCCCCCAGGTGTAGTGCTAAGTTCAAATTTTGACTAGACATGATGTGCCGGATCGGGTGTAGGGATATCAGACATGCCATAACGAACATGACTAGTGCTTTTGGGTTCATAATGAGTCTCGTCGCCTGGTAACCAATACTGGAGACCTGTGAATGAGGGATCATAACCAGATTGTGAAGGTATTTCTGGTGAAGGATCAAATAATGGAGTAGGATCTTCCTCTCCAACCTCGTGAAGTGGAGAGGACATCTCTAGAGTCTCATCCTCATGATCTCCCATAGTGTGTGAATCAAAGTGAGAAGTAGTCCATCTGGACTGTCTGTTTCTCTCTCCCAAAGGAGGAGGAGACGTGGAAGGCGGAAGTCCTACTAAATGACAAGAACGACAAAGCGCCGCGCCCAAATCCAAAATGACTCAAAAAAAATGAAAAGACTCGATCTAATTACACAAACCCTAGGAAAAATAGAATGCACAGAGCACACACCTATAAAATGTAAATCCAAATCGCAAGAAAACAAGGGTAGGATATGTGAGCTCCCGAATGAAGCAGGTATGTCTCACCTAGGAGAGGCTTGAGACTCCCATACACAACAAGTGGAGGTTCATAACCAATTATAGTGGCCCTTAGCTTCAACGCATATAGCGACTGTGTTTTCCGACCCCTACCTGGACAGGACACCTGCAAAATAACCTATGCGAAGTACCCCCTCGATAACCTAGGTAAGGCAAATAAGGTCACCTCAATATAATCAATGCTCAAATGGACAGTTGCAGGCGGGATTGACCATATGGGCAGGGTAGAAAATCTCGAAGCTCTCGAAAGAGCCTCCAAATACGAATACAATCCTAGAAATATATTCGGTGCCACTCAGTTACAACCAGGGGTCATCCCAATAATAACCGCTCACATTACCTCATGCTTAACTCCCTTGTAAGAGGAGGATCCCAAGAACACTAATTATATAAAGGAATTTAACACTCTCACCTGGACAGACACATAAATGTTTCGTTTGGTGGTCTTGGAGAATTTACTCACAATGAACTATTCCAAGACCCTAAACCCTAGTCTTGTTGGTGCACCCTATAAAGGAAAAGAGTGTAATTCATTTTATTATGCGTTGATTTTAATTGGCTTATTATTCAAAGGGAAAATAGTCGTGCAACTGATGATGTTATGATGCAACAAGAAGTAAAATGCACACCTAACAATAAATGAAAATGCACTGTGTCAAATGAAAAACAAGGTATGCTACTATGTGAAGTGCAAAATTTTCCTTCAAATGAATATGCAATCATTCCTATATGAAAATCTGACTAATACTCTCCAAGCAAACCTAATGCAAGTACCATGCAAATGCAAATTGCAAACAATGCGTAATGATGCAAAAAGAAAATGTTTTTGTATTTTTTGAATTAAATGAGATAAAAAGCAAAAGTATGACTCTACAACCCCCAGACTCTGCAAGCACTACCAAACAGCACCCAAGTAAAGTACCAAGGTAAAAGAGACCTAATTCACTAATCCCAATACAAAAGATATAAAATGAAATGACAAGAACATTTTAAAAAATTTAAACAAAAAAGCATCTTTGGTCAGAAACAGGGGTGTATACAGACTCCATAAGCATCCAAGAAGACTCAGCAATCATCCAAACTCACCCAGCAACACTTAATCTTCCCCAAAAAGGAAAAAATCAGGGCATACATGAATGTTTGCAGTAAATCCGCGTATATACGTGGCTATTCTAGGAAAACCAGCGTGTACACGCGACTGTGAGGGAAAAACCCACGTATAGGAAGAAAAAGAGATAAAAAGAAGGCAAACAGACACGCTGAGACAAAATTTACTCCTGTAATACACTACTGGGCAAAGATTCCCTAGAACCGACTCAAAAACAGAGAAATCAGAGCAATTCAAGAACATTGAATGCCGACAAAACCCCCAAAGGAAATGACTAGGAACTCCCCAGTATGGTCGCCAATTCTATTACAGGGAAAAATTCCTATGGCTTGGGGTATACCACAATAGAAAGAGTAACCACAGAAATCAATCCCTTCCCACTATGAAAGAGGAATAAAACATCTAATGCTAAACTATCTCGAAACATACCTTATTCTGGATGGTTGATGTAGATCCCCGTTGAGATTTTCCAATCCTGCTTGTGTTAACAATTTTCTCTCTCAACAATCAGCAAATAAGACAAGCATGCTTTATAATGGTGTTAGACCTACTCTAGCATATATAATCAATAATGTATAAGCAATTAAAAGAATCCATTGATTCAATATTCATTTAAATGCACATCATTGGATAGGAGAATATATTTCTATTAATATAAATCAGAGATTACATGAATGACAACCTCTGTCAACACGTCTACGAATCGGAGAAACTGAGTCCTCCACCTGGGCCTCCACTACCTTAATCCTCCATCTCTCGATAGCAAGCTCACAAGCAAAGGAAATATTAGGAAGAACACCAAGTGCTCCAAGGGACAAAGGGATGCAGATTCAAGTATAAGCTATGGAAACAATAGACTATAGTTTTCTTGCTCTTCAATCCCCCCCCTTCAATGTATCCAAAGGGTTCCTTATATATTTCTTCAATGGCATAATGGAAGGTCAAATCTGAGCGATATCGAGTCATATGGAAGGCCAAGAGACAAGTGACTTGGATCCACACCAAGAAAAACTCCAAAATATTTTGTCCTTTTGCACACATCTTGATGTACGCGGGTTTAAGGGTTATATCCACGTGTATACGCGAGAAAGAGTTTAAAAGTCACGTATAGAAAATAACATGTGTTTTTAGGGATGATATTGGAAACATCAAAGGTACAAAAATAGTCCATGGGGTCCAAAGAGTCTGCAAAGGGATAGGGAAGGCCATAAATGTGTGATATACCATGTGTGGTAAAATTAGCTGTAATAGGTATAACTTTCATCGGCATTGTTTGCTACATCATCGGATTCAACTGTTTCTTGGAGTACATCTTCTAATGGATCATCATCATCACCTAAATCATGTTGATCATGCTCTGCATCATTGTATCCTTCTTCCAGAGAACCCTATTCATTAGCATCATCTAGTTTATACTTTATCGACCTTCCCCTTGGATTGTGTCTTACAACAAATGACCATCCCACTTTACCTGGAACCTCTAAGTAAAATACCTGTTCAAATTGGATTGGAAGAACATAGGGCTCTATTCCAAGCTCAAACAATCTTGTGTTTACCATGGTAAATCCATTATCACGTTCAATAATAGTTCTATCGGGATCACATTGATTCAATCATAACTTGTACCATTTGACAACGAATAGAACTACCTTAAGGATTTAAAGTCACACTATATAATATCTTCCAAATACCCATAGTATCGATTTTCTAAGACTTCTAGATGTCTGTCAGTTCTAGATGAAACATTGGTAACCTCAAAGATAGCAGATATCCCAGAATATGATGTTTTCTTTGTTTCATCCAATTTTTTGATCTGATATCTACCTCCATTGCAGACCATAGCCTTATGGTGTTTTACCTACAATAAGAAATACACGAAAATATTACACAACCATTTAGTCCTTATGCAACAATGCATGGAAAAAAAGAACATGTACGCCAAAATGTAATTTGCAAAATAAAAGATTTAGAGGGATTGATTAATTATATGCTTGCCATTTTATCTTTTACACCATATGACAAATCGATTTCCCTTTCTATTAGATTTCTATCTCCATTGTGTTGTGCTGCTTTTACCAATGAAGCCACACCCTACCATGATATCCCATGACTCGATTGTTCGCATCGTTCAATCCATACATTCATCTAGTCAAGATTGTTTGCGATGTATAAATGAATTGCATCCCATTCTTGACCAACTGTTTAATGACAATAACCATTAAAATGAAAGAAAGGTGTAAATCTCTTGAACAAAGTATACGCTCTTAATTGAAGCAATTATAACTAGAAAATACAATTAGAATATGAACGATATAATAAGCATCCACTAGCTAATAATTACCTTTCATCTTCCTCAATATACCTTTCCCCTTCAAATTTGTTATTGGAGTTCGGACCACAAGTGCGACATAAATTGAGCTTTGACACTAAAATATGAAGATATTCACTAACATACAACATGTTTTGGTATACCGTATATCCTTCCATAATAGAACCCTCAGCATGTGCTCTTTCTCTCACCAAACCCTTCATAAATTTCAACAGTGCCTCTCAACCATCCACATGGACCTTGAGTGCATAGGTCCACACAAATCAATCTCCTCAACTTGGTGTATGAGGTAGTGTTCCTGTGCATTGAAAAATGCCGATGGTAGATGCTTCTGCATTTCACACATGAGACGAGGAATTTATCTCCTCCAATATTTTATATCTTCTTTGTGGATTTATTTATATGTCAACCATCTACAAGTGACGCAAACCAATAACGATATTTAACAAAAATAAACATTAAATTACAATATATGCTGAAATAGTGCACAAAAAAACAAATATAAATTATACAGAGAATTAAAGAAACACTAAGCACATCCAAGTAATCGCTAGTTACCTCATGTATTTACCAAGATTATATATAACTTGTTTGACATTGTTGTTGAAGTTGTCCAGGAGAGAGAGAGGTAGAACATACTGTATCAATATACAAACCATGCCATTTATTAAACAAATACTATACAAAAAATAATAAAAAATATATACACAGTAAAATGAAAATAAGTAAATTATATAGACATAACAATAATAATTACCTTGATGAAGACATGCCAATCATGTGTTTTGATCCCTGCAAAATCACCTTTTTTGGTTATGATATTCTTCAAGTTTGCACAAAATACAGTGGGAAATTTAATTTTCTGCATTACTTCTTTGACAACATTGCTTTGTTGCTCCGTAAACATCCATGGAATTGAGTTTATATTAACTTGTTCTCCGTTGGTATGAAATTGGATGACGTATTTCATTGCATGGTTGCTTTCTTGAATGTCTTTGCAAGCTTTCATAACTTTATCTTTCTCCTTCCTTAGCTCCAGTAGTCGCCATAAGGTTTCAGTAACATTCTTTCCAATATGCATTGTATCAAACAAATGAGCAATTTGTAGGTTCTCATAGTAGGGCAACCTGCTGAATTGAATAGGATAACTTTTCAATCCTCGTGGAAGCCCATTAATGACTTCATGATCACGATGGACATCATGAATATTAGTTTATAAATAAATTACATCATAAATCAAATATGGCCACTACAGTAAACAACTCACAAAAAAATTAAAATACATAACAATTCATATACGATGATCCATACATAACATGATGACGATTTCTATTGTATTGAATCTTCCAAAGGTGAGGTGTCATTCTCTATGGTTTTAATGCAGTCTCCTGCTTCCCATTGAAAATATTTTTTTCAGTTGTTCTATACTTGTGATTCTTAGAGAGGAAATGCCTATACTCATCAAACACCTCCTTTCTTAAGCTTTTTGAACGACGAGATTTTATCTTAGGACCACAAACTGGACATGAAAATTTACCCTTTGTCTGAAGACCTACAATATTTAGATATGAAATATCTATGTCAAATATATTCATATACTAAACTATTCTAACTACTCCATATAATAAAATGTAATTAAAGTGGAACTTAAATTTACAAACCACAAAATGAAGTTAACCCAAGGGCATCGTGTATTGTCCATACAACCATTGCATGGAATTGAAATTTCCTTTGTTGTATTGGTCTAGATACGTCATACATAGTGATGTCATTCCATAACTTTAGTAGCTCATCTATAAGAGGTTCGATGTATACATTCATATCTTTGAATTGGAACTTACCTGATTGATTTGAAGTACATATAAAATATATCATCATGAGAACCATTAAGATATATAAACCATGCACAAGAGTAAAATAATAGATATATATATATGAAATTAGGAAACATAATACGGCAAATGAGATGCCACAACTACATTATAAATAAAACAATTGTAGAGAAAAAAACTTGGAATAATCATCGACAACATTATGTGCTCCCTCTTTATTGACAACCATGGATGAATGTTATTGTTGATAACAAAAATAGGCCACACCGTGTAAATGGATTTCATCTATGCAAATGGATTAAAACCATCTGCTGCTAAAGAAATCCTAAGATTACGTGGTTCTTCTTTAAAGTGAGGCCACTTTTCCTCCATATCTCTAAAAGTAGAACCATCTGCAGGCATTCGGATAACATCATCTTGACTTCTATTACTGGCATGGTAATCCATAAATTGCGCTATGTTTTTGCACCTGAACAGGTGTTGCAACTATGGAATGATGGGAATATAATGAAGAACCTTCTGATGCACCTTTTTTGTTACTTTATTTGTATGATATCTACTTACATGACATTTCGGACATTCTGTTGAAAATTCATGCTGATTATAATATAAAGCATGGTCATCGGGGCATGCATAAATTACTTCATAATGCATTCCAATCTCTTTCATGATGGAAGATAAATCTCGATATGTACGAGGTAAAATATTTGATGGTGGTAACAAAAATTCAGCTATCAAGCTACAAAAAAAATAAAAAAATAGTTAATGTAATAAATAAATAATATGAACGAAACATGCTTCATCCATACGATGATCAATAATGAGTTAACAATACAATTATTAGAGGAATACAGATAAAATTTATCATGATCGTATACATGTGATTAATTATTTTACATACCTTAGCATCCATGTGATTGCAATGTTTGAAAGACAATTCATAACCTTCAAGTTCATTATCAACAATACAACAAAGAGAAGATTTGTTTTGGAGCCTTCATAAAGGGGTTCATATGCCTGATCCAGAAGAGGTATATCGTGAATATCATCAAAGTCATCATCATTTTCATTATCAATGTCATCGTCATCGTCCATTCTAACATTAAATGAATCATGGATCAATGTATTTGTACCATCATCTTCAATTACATTCAACGGTATGATCATCTTGTTCAATATGATCATTCACTTGTTCTCCATTAAACATACACGCTCCATGATCTTGATCCTAAACTTGTTCTAAAAGCACTTACTCTAGACGATATGCTGTAGGGTGTCTTTCCTTTAATATAAATACATGGAAACATCAATAGATATACATTAATATATGAAAGATAAAAATAATACATACAATTACCAAAACAAAGAATATAAACTTTATAATGCTAAACCTACAAATGGACGATATTCGTTCCCCCCCTCAGCGTGTCCATGTTCCCTGCAATGTTTTGTGGCTGTTGAGATCAATATTATTCTCCTCTTAAATCCCCTACATTGAGTACACAGACAATAACATTTGCCATCACCCCTTCGTTTCGATGCATCCCATAGTCTAGCAAGCAAATGTCGGTTGTCTTCGTTTGGATTCTGAATATTTCTATTTGACATTTTGTCACAAAATTCGTGAATGAATATAGCCATTTATCTTAAAAAATCAAGTTCCACGCATCAACATTTTGTCAAATGGAGAGAAGTCGAAGAATAAAAAATTCCCGGTAAACTGTCTATCGAAGAAAAAAAAATTCCCATAACCAGCCGATGAAGAATAAAACAATTCCTGAAAACGTCCATTGAGGAACAAATAATTTTCGCAATTCGTCCGTCGAGGAACAAATAATTTCACAAATCATCCATCGCTTCTACAGCAAACATGTCCAAATGTTAAAAAAAAATTATATTTATAATGGCCCCATGTCGGATATTCGACACTTTGACCATAGTTACCGTTGAAAATATGGGACCAAAAATTTCAAATATTTCAAACCTTACATTATTTTTTTTTCAAAAACCTACACATACCGTCAGATATCCGAAACTAATGGGTCGAACAACCGACACTCTTGGGTAGGATATGCGACACTTTTGGGTCGACATACCGTCGGATATTCGACACTATATCGTCGGATATTTGACACTCTTGTGAGTTGAATATCCAACGCCTAAGGTGTTGGATATTCGACAACACTATTAAACTTTCATGGTTGTCGTTCTTTTCAATGATTGCTGTTTGACACATCCGTACAAAATGTCGGATGACGTTGGATTTTGATGTCGGATTTCAGGTTCAAATCTTGTTGTGACAATTTGAAGAAGCTGAGTGATTCCACTTCATATTCATATTTGGTGATGTATAGGAACTTGATTAGATCCTTGATGAGATATTTGGTTTGGAGTGAACTGTTACAACTAATTCTCATCACCCATGTGTTATGAGATAGGTATCTCATTAATTACCTAAAATTCCTCAGAGACTAAAGTTAAAAATGAGAGTAAAAGAGTAATTCCTTACTCCAAGCCACCACTACACTTTCCCTTTGTGCATCTAGTGGTACCCATCTCAACAATGCCCTTTGACCATTTGCAAGGAGCGGTGCCACCACCTTCTTCCTGTTTACAAGTGGCGGTGTGCCCCTAGCACCGCCTGTTTTCTTCATAAAAGGTGCAATGCTTGACTTATAAAGGAAAAAAAGAGATATTTGAGAAGCTTCTCGAAGATGGCCTTCATGGAGCCTCATCCCTTTGAATCAGGATAGGTGGAACTCAAGATACACTATACTAGGGATGATCCCTCCACCTCTCCCATGGAATCCTCAACCTACTCTATCCTTTTAAACCAATATAGTGGCTCACCCCTCATGACAAAGGGGAAGAAGATTGTGTGATAGCATCCTTACTCTGAGCCACCATCGCACTTTCCCTTTGTGCAGCCAGTGGTACCCATCTCAACAACATCCTTTGACCATTTGCAAGGAGCAATGCCACCACCTGCTTCTCATTTACAAGTGGCAGTGTGCCCCTAGCACTGCCCATTTTCTTCATAAAAGGTGCATTGTTTGACTTATAAAGGTAAAAATAGAGATTTGAGAGACTTATCTAAGATGGCCTTCATGGAGCCTCATCCCTATGAATAAGGATATGTGGAACTTGAGATACGCTATACTAGGGATGATCCCTCCACCTCTCCCATGGAATCCTCAACACTCTCTATCCTTTCAAGCCTATATATAGTGGCTCACCCCTCATGAGAAAGGGGAAGAAGATTGTGTGATAGCATCTAAATTCTGTCCAAATTAGCTCAAACTTTCTTCAGTGACTAGGAGTCTAGGTGAAGCTTTGAGGCAAGACCCCATTGAGAATAGTTCTCAACACCAACGCATCGGTTGTGTACTCTCCTTCTTTATTTTTAATGCAAATATAGTTTCTTTCCCATAAACATTGTGTATCTTGTTCTTATGTTGTGTTTATTGTTTAAATCCTTGGTATTTTATATGGAATTATAGTTATATTGTCACTCTCACTTGGTTTGTTTCCTTTGTGCATATTGTTGGATCTCCGCATAGATCAAACATAGCAAGGATCAGACCTTCACAACCTATCAATGGGTAAGAGAGCATTCAATTCAAGTTGTCTAGTTAATTCTAGGAAAATATTATTTATTCTGTAGGTGTTTTGTTCTAGTTTTGAGTTATTCAAACAAGGGAACCAACATTTGTTAGCATTGGCTAAGAATTTCCAAAAAAAAAAGTGGTGACCATACTGGGGAGAGATCAAATTCTTGGTCTTGTAGTAATATTTTCTTCAATTTGCAATTTCAATTCATAGATCAGATCTATTTGTTAATTTGAGAGATTTGATTTGAAATTGGTAGATTTGCCTCTAATTGCCTCTGATGATTCATGTTTCTATCTTTATTTTATATTTGGAATCAGTATACAGTCTCTAACACACTTCTTGTTTTTTTGTTTTTTATGTTTTTAAAATCTATTTGGGCCACCACACCTAGGCAGAGTAAAAAAGTGTGGCCACCACACCTTCTGTTAAGGCAACTCTCAGTGCCACCACTAATTTACTATGGAAAAATAGCAGTGCCACTGATATGTACTTGTTTGCAAAGCACAATGTTAGGCTTCCAACACTCTATACTAAGCTTTCAAAGCACAGTGCCAGGTAGGTTTTTTAGCCCTTATTTGATTTTTGGAATTTTGCATATAAATTTGATTTTTTTGAGTTTGTTTATGGGTTTGTTTCTGATAGATATAGTCATTAATCAAAACCTGGAAAGGTTTATAGTCTTGAATTGTTTTTATCTTCAAGATTGATGATTAATTTTGGCCTTTAAGGTTTCTTCGTCATTTGTCTTTGATCTGAAAGTTGGCACTTTGAAAAGAAATCATTTGGTTTAGATCTTTTATAGTTGTTGTATTCAATAGGAAAGAAAATATTCCGTTCTTTTGTTTTCTTCATAAATTGTAAAAGATTTCTTTTATGTTTTTTAATGCAAAATTGAGAAAAAATCATAAATTTCTAGTGTACAAGGGACTCTTGATTAGTTTGATAAACTTTCAAGTGTTCATTGTGTGTTTCTTCTTGTGTTTTTCTTCTCACTATAACAAAAGAACAAAAAAAAATGTTTCTAAGTTAGTATTTCTTTTAGTTCAAGAATTGAAAAGTTTTGTCTAAACCAATCATTAACATCTTTTCTTTTAAAGAGATCTCATTTTTCTTTTCAAATTGCATTAGGAAGATTTGTTTGCTTGGAATAGTAACATAAAACATAGTTTGATATTGTTTGTTTGGAATTTATTTGTGTTTTGAAAGGAATAGAACCGATCCTCTATCCTTCTTTTAAGTAGGGAATAATCAAAAGTTAAAGTGAAAAACTTGCACTTGCATACTTGCATGGTTTTCTATTTTGGTTTTTCACCTCATGCATAAAATTAAACACACAAGATAAAATTAAGTGCTAATCTAAGTTAAAATCCTTAGCAAGGTGTGATAGGTGAGAGACGTGTCCCGACATCTTTAAACATTGGAGCCGTCGTTTATTGCATGCACTGCATCCCGAGGATCGTGTGGTTCTTTCACATAGACTTGAGGTATATTGAGAGGTAATTCACGTGATCAATAGTATATAGGAAGGCCCCTTTTAAACGATTGTGCATTAGACATCACTACTACAGAGTTGAGCTCCCAATTACCTTGTTTATATCAGGATACACTTATAGGGATCTTAAGACCAACTGAGAAAAACCTTTTGATAGTCTTATCATCACAATACACTGAGAAAAACACTTGAGGATATTACTATGCACATACTATCCAGGTAGTCAAGTATTCAGGAAAGGGTACTGTCCCAATCCTCCTTGTCGCGCTCGACTGTTGGACCCTACAGTATATAGTGAGTTGTGGGGATATGACAATCCTGTGAGGACTATAGACTTTCAATCCACTCGTGTCACAACTTTTTTTTGTTGCCTTAGTTTGAGTAGTGTTTTTTTTGTCTGCTTAATTAGAGGTTTCTTTTTGAGATCAGTTTGACCTGTCCAAATGGCTTATTTCCCTTGGAGACGTTCCCATCGTATACAAGGATTATAACATGAGTATCCTTTGAATCCTACGACCCAATATCCTATGGAACGAGAGATGGAGATTAGTTATGAAACATGAAGTGCATCTATTCTTGAATTATAAGGGGTTCCAGTTACAGAAGAGGTGGGTGAATTTTCTCCTCCTGCTAATGTTCCAAGTACTAATTATTCAATACCTCCTATTATGGAACAACCCTCATCTCGAGATCCATCTTTTTTCATAAAAATCCCTAAAGGGGCTATGTTCAGCCAGTTCCAACCTAATGATAGAGTTTCCACCATGTTTGGTCCAACTACTTCATTTTTCCAATTAGAGGAAATTTGAACTCAAAATGGGCCTCCTAAAAAAAATTAATAAAATAATAGTTAAAATAATAAAATAATATTTAATAATTTTGGAGGAAGAAAAGAAAAAAACTACTTTTTTGTTTGTATTTTTGACATATCTCCCTATGTTTTTACTCAAATTTCGATCGGGAGAGCTCGTTGGATGCAGAATTAAATTCTGCATCCAACAAGTATACTTTTGAATGACCCCGCTACCCCCAAAACAAGAAATACCTAAAAAACATGATGATGACATAATCATCACATTTTTTCAGGTATTTCTTGTTTTTGGGGTAGTGGGGTTCGTCAAAAGTATGCCGAGTGAGTACTCGTTGGATGTGGAATTTAATTCCACATCCAATGAGATCTCTCGATCAAAATTTGAGTAAAAACACGGGGAGATATGTCGAAAATACAAACAAAAAAAGTAGTTTTTTTATGATACCTATCCCCAAATTTATATTAAAAAAGTGTTTAAGACCTATACGATATTTCAAATTTAAAGCGATTTTATTGGCTAACACATAATGACATGGAATTTGAATTAGAGTTAAAAGGCCCATTTTGAGTTGAAATTTCCTCTAATTTGAACCAGCTTAGGACAAGCTATCTCCGAATTCAGTTCTACTAGTGCTATCAATGTTTCCTCGATGGAGATAACCCCTTAACCTAGAAGGAGTTTTACTTATACTTTTCCAAGTGATTTTCTTGGTAGGTCCTTAAACATCCCTTCTAGTTCAATTTTTGATAATTCTCCTCCGACTCCGACAGTCACTAGACTCACCACTTCGGTGGGAATTTTACAATATGCTCCAAATCCAATTCCAAACTCATTAAGAAGTGCTCCTATGACTTCCATGAGTATGCCCAATGTCAACAATCAGTATTTTCCCTCAAGATCCTATGCAACTAGAGGACCTTGTGTACCAACTTTGTAGAACACTGCAAGACCTACCCCTCCAGTTGTAGGACCTAGGGAAACCGCTGGTTATGGCCCTATTTTAGAACCACCTGCATCAACTTGGGTTCAACTAGAACAACACAATATTGGTAAGCAATACTATAGTGGGGCACAATATAATAATCCTTTATACGTGCCTTATCCAAGAGGTGTTACCAATCAATGGACCTAACCTACCTATGGACCTCAAGTTGGACCTAACCAGGGTCAATAATTTGTTGCACCGAGAGGCACTCTACAGCCCAGTATGGGGGAGATCTTGTCACGTGATGTCACGTGATGTAACGTTACTAACATGTCGGCAAAAAATAATAAATAATAGTGAAAGTGAATATTATGGGGAGATCTTGTCATGTGATGTAACGTTACTAACATGTCGGCAAAATATAATAGTGAAAGTGAATATTATGGGGGAGATCTTGTCACGTGATGTAAC
>LPNX010257710.1:1470-17133 GCA_001517045.1 Pseudotsuga menziesii | reverse complement strand
AGACTGATCTTGGGATATGTCTTTAAGTTTAGACTTATAGTTCTCATGCTCTCTATCTATCTCTTCTACTCTACTCCTACTCCTAGCGGTCTTCTCCCCTGCAATCATATTCATGGCTCAACAACCCCTCTAATGCTACCATACTCTTCTTGATTCTACTCCTCTTCTGATCGCTATGAAATTACAACATAATCGACATCCCCTTCCATGGATTACTACTGAATAACAACTATTGTTTAAACTTGAACAAAACAATGGAAACCTTACATACCAACAAACCCTACCAACCAAACTTCTAACCATTTCATCCTTCCTATTTATCCTAATTTACATGGCCACGTAGGGCCAACTGCATCCCAGCAGTCTATTATCCATCACCATCAGCCACCCCTCTGGTTATAGCTATGGTGATAATGACATGACACAAGGTAGTATCGGCCTGACTTACAAATATATTCTCATATGTGCGTAGCTTCAGGCTTACGCCGTCTTATATGGCCATGATCTGGATTTTGTATTTGTCACTTTTCGGTCGTTTTCCTCTTTCGTGCTTTCATGCTCTCCTTTCCCTTACTACGCACTTCTCCGTTCTTCCTTTGTGGGCCCTTTTCTTCCTTTGCACTCTTCTTTTTCTCCTATTTCTACACATTTTCCTTGGCTATGCACACAAAGTACTTTCTTATGCCCCTTTCTCAGGCCAATAGAAAAGCATTGTAATACGACTATGTATTGTATTGTAGCATTGCAAAACGATCTCTATGATTGTGTGAGAGGGACTGTGAAAGAGTGAAGAGAAAGCACAACAGGTCTTCTATAGGTTATATCCCTTTATTTTATTGGATGGTATAATAATAAAAGGATTGATAATTTCTATGTATACATATCCCATCTTAGGTGAACTATGTTATATTGGTGTCTCTCTTGTAATGTGTTTATGTGATTAATATTTTCATATTGTTTATTTTTATTGCTATATGAGCCTATTTTTCTAACAATTGGTATCCAAGACAAAATGTCTATTTCGATGGTAAACACATAGGAAAGAAGGGTTTCTACTTCGAGTGGGAGAAATGGAGGAAGAAGACAAGTTTAGGGTCGAGAAATTTAATAGCCAAAAGAACTAGTTATGGAAGATGCAAATGGAGGGTTATGTGTACTATAATAATTTGCTCCTACCATTGGGTGGAAAAACAAAACATACCACAGCTATGAAGGATGAATAATGGGAGGTTCTTCACAAAAAGGCACTAAGAACAATATGGTTGTGCTTGGATTCGTTGGTGGATTTCAATATTTCAAAATAAAATACAACAGAGGGTGCAATGAGCACATTAACTACGGTCTATGAAAAACCCTTGGTTTCCAACAAGGCATTTCTAATGAAGCATTTATTTAATATGAAAATGTTAGAAGGTGGAAATGTTGTTAACCATTTAAATGAATTTAATATGGTTACTAATTATCTAATTTCTTTAGGATTGAACTTTGATGATGACGTTAGGGCTCTTAAAATCTTGTACTCATTTCCATAAATTTGGAATGGCTTGGTCATGACTGTAAGTAACTCTGTCTTTGGTTCAAACACTCTTAAATTTGATGACGTTGTTGGTTATTCTAAGTGAGGAAATGTGAAGAAAAAGAACATGTGAGACATCAGGTAATGCATTGACCATAGAGAGAAGAGGAAGATAAAGGGAGAGAGGAAATATCTTAGGTAGTTGCAACAATTCTAGAAAGGGTATATCCAAGTCCAGACTAGGAAAAATAGAGCACTAGAACTATGGTAAGAGATGACATCTGAAGAAAGACTACATAGCTCCAAAGAAGAAAGCAGACAAGCAGTAGGAAACTACTTAGGAATCCAATGTAGCAGCTGATGTGTTACAATATTTTTTTATTCTTGCATTAGATATTACCATTGATTATTGGGTAATAGATTCATGGGTTTCATGTCATGCTACAAGCCATATGAAATTCTTTCATGATTATGTTATATGTGATTTTGGACATGTTTTAATGGGGGATGATGAACCATGTAAAATTGTTGGAATGGGTAAGGTACTGATTAATTTATGTTGGTGTATCTCCCTGTAACCCATGTTCAAGAATTATTTGTACAAAAAAAAACCAAGATATCGAATCAATAGGGGAATCCTAGCCAGTAGTACCTATGATGCAAATGCAGTCTCACTTGAGATATATTAAATGGGTAACTCTAAGAATTATGTTTCTATAGTTAGGTGGGGTATTTCTCCTCTCACAACACCTTACCAACTAAATCGATCGAAGCATGTGGGTGGATTACTTATACTTATTATGCACATTCAAGATATTACTCTACTTATCTGTCGTTAGAGATTACAATAGTCAAATTAGTTCCTTATTAGCAATTCCAACTAACCAACAATACAATATATGCACACAAGAAATATTCATTAGAAACTACATAAACACTTACTTACATCATACATTCATGCGACATAAACACATTAATCAAATACACATTGAAATAGAATTTAACATGGAAACCCATATGGAAAAAACCACAAAGGCGCCCTTCATCTAGTATGAGAAATATATGGTACCTTTTTTCTGTGCACTTAGCTTACAGACTCTATTCTAGATCTTCTTCTTACATCTATATAGGCTTCTCTATCCTCTCATGCTCTCTAGTCTCTATTCTCTGAGGTTTCCTCTCCTTCACTCTACTGTCAATCTGCACACATCTTGGATCGAATCACTCTTCTAATCTACAACTCTTTGACTCTACAAATAGACACAAACCAACTAAAAAGTGACCAACCAACTGAATTCTCTAGAAGTCTATACTTCCTAGAGAATAACCGTATAAACAGGAATTAGGCAAGTAATCCACACATAGCTTGGGTTCTCCTTTTATATACTATTATATGTCATAATTAGTCACCTTCACTCCATTAGTCGACAGGATGTCTTTCCTATTATAGTTACAATTGTAAGTACGAACTATCAACCCAAAATAAAAAGTTGCTTTATTCCTTAAATCACATGTGACTCTTAGCAAAATTATTACCCACGATCGCTTGAGTTGTCATTTTCAACCACTGTGTTCCTTCTATCATGGTTCCTTCTGTCATGGCTACTTATCATTGAAACTTTCCCTTATGTCATGAACATCTTCCTTCGCAGATTCCTATCTACTGCTGCTACTTTTTTCGTCACTCTTCCTTGGTCGTATCTTTCTCTATTATGTGACCAAAATCTTCATATTTTCTAGAAAAATTCTGTTTATCTTTCCCTAGGGCCAATAGGCCCCCAACACTCACCTGTGGCTCATCCATAGTGAGGAGTATTTGGTCGTAAAAGAGGCCAAACCATATGTTATAATTGTGGGAAACTAGGACATTCTGTCAGGGACTACGTGAACCCTACAAAGACATATTCACATTGTAAATATTTTGACCATACTATCGAACAATGTTTGCAGTTTATTATGAAGTGGAAGGCTACAAATGTGGGAAATACAGTTCCTCTACATAATCCCAATCCAAATCCCATCTAGAATATCCAGAGGATTTCTATTGAGCCAAGGGAACCAAACATTGGTGTCGTGATAAGAGGAGGTGTTGCGACTGGATGATAGCAAGATGCACAACATGAACAAGCATGGGTGCAACCGATGACACAAAACAAAGTTCCATTCGATGTCCAAAAATAAAAGGAAGTATTCTTGGGTGCATGAACAAAATTTGTTGACAAGAATCAAGTGTTGATGTGTGCTCCTACACTTCCAAGAAGACCAATAGTGGAGATGCTTGATAGGTTTGATCAACTACCCTGAAAGAAACCAACGGGAAAGGTTAGTAAGCTTTTTTTTTTAATTATCTTATCATTAATACAAGATAAAGTTGTTGTCATAGAATTGATAGCTCTAATAGAAGAGCCTCCATAAGAGTTGTGACCATACAGTAGAATAAATCATGTTGAAGAAGGCCAAAGACTAGTCATGAGTTAAGACTGACTGCATAGATAGGAGATTATGATATGGACTATATCATCCTAGAATTGGGATATAATGTCAACATTCTAACAAGACAAACATGGGAAAACATGGAGAAAATATGACTAGATTAGTCTCCCATTCAGCTCAGACTAACAAATCAGTTAAAATTCCTACCTATTGGTTGATTGAATCAAGTACATGTCAAGGTAGAAGGTCTGAGAATGTATTCTAACTTTGAAGTAATCGATATTCTCGATGACACAAACCCTTATCCTGCACTTTTTGGGATCGAATGGGGGATTGATAACCAGATCATCATAAATTTTAAGAAAAGAATATTAACATTTGAATATTCAGAGCTAAGAGTGGTTGCACCGATTGATCTGCTAGAAGGTCGGAGATACGTCGATCCAGTAAATAGTGAAGGGAAAGGAAATTATCTAGACCATACTGATAACATCAAATTTGGAAATGATGATTATGTAAATCCAATAGCTGATGGAAATCTTAGTTGTAGGAGTATTATCTCTTGTACATCATATTTTGGTGAGGCATTCGAAAAATTGGCAGAATCAGATACATGAAGTTTTCATGAGAAATTGTGCAAGAATGCCATGTCCTCAACCCAATGAGACTGCTAGTTAGGAATGTTTTACCCACCTACTAGTTCTCTAGGTTGGGGAGGAGGAATTAAATATTACAATAAGGGAGCTATGAGACCCAAGATAACATTAGTTTTTCATTTACACATTAAATCAGGTCATACAAATAATAAATATGGAGAAAATAAAGTGGCATTGCTTCATGAAGACATTTAGAGGTTCATGGAGACCTTGGGTGGATAGATTCTTCCTTAACATGTCATGAATTAACCCCAAATTTGAAATTATGAGTAATGAAACATTCTTGGAAGGTGAAGAGGTTCCAAGTAACATTTCATGATCCCAATTATTTGAATAGGTAGAGAGGTATAACTCCCTATGGAAGAGGAAGAGACTAGGAAGAAACTAGGTGCCACTTGGAGAGAGATTCCATGCACTTTATGACAACAATGATGGAATATTATATGAAAATTTAGACCTGATTGCATACCTATACCACCATGAAATTTAAAGGATAAAAATATCCTCAAATATGGCTCACTTCTATTTTGGTGTTAGCAATTCGAATTTGTAGGAAGATGAAGGGATGAGGAGAAGGACAAGTGTCATGGGGGTTACTAAACATCAAGGATGAGTTGGAGGAAGAACATGGGAGGGAATTCGAACCTTAAATAAACTTAGGAGGGCTATAAAAATATGTTGTGAGGAATGATAATGGATTTTTATCATTTCAGAATTGCTTTTGTCATTTTGGAAAGCACTATCTTGTCCATTACACAGTGAGTGCTCACTTGCCCTGCTAGTGAGCCAATTTCAAGAGAGTGAGATTATCATCCAAAATGATCATGGGAGAGGCCACCCTGACCTATAATTTGGATTTTAATGGAGTATTTTTATTGCATATAGTAGGATTATACTATTCACAACCCATCTCTCCTCCCATTCTCTCAATCCCTACTTCAATATTCCCATATTTCTCTATGATGACGCACTTGTGTGAATGGTGTTTACACCCTATTGAGTCCAACTGATGCCAAAGAATGGGTGAATGATTTATGGATTTATAATATGTATCCCATCCTCTCTGTAAGTCTAAATTAGCATAAATTCACATGCAAAATGTCCACATTTCCAAGCTATGGTGTGACTAGTTTCCATGTGTTTGTTTCCCATTTCAATGGAGTTGTATATCTGATTTGTGTTAAGGATTGCTTAGATGTTATATTATGTTGAGTGAGAAAATAATATTTTTTTAATGGTATGAAATCCTTATGCTCTGTTCTGAACCATTTCATATACAATTTATGATTCAAATCTAAGTTATTTCATGTCAATTTCCTTAAGCAAATTTCACTGAATATATGCATTTGAATATGAAGCTTTATATCTATGTTGCAAAAATAATAACCACAAAAAATGAAATTAAATGAATTCTAATATAATTCCCCATAATTTTTTTGATAATTTGTGAGGATTGCATAGGATTTGGAGAGCCATTTCTGCTCACAACCTAGGGCCAATTGCACCACAATTTACTAGTAATTTTACCATTTTTTCCAATTTCCCCAAATCGAGTTGAAGATGTCTATAAACTATTATAAAGTGAATAGAGAGTTTGTTGAGTGGTCCTAATACTCATTTTATCATTCCATACAAAATTTGAGACCCTCTTGAGCCATTCAAATCCCCTAGAGTCAAGACAAGTCACTACAATCTTTCCCCAAATTATGCCTTTGTTTGGAATTTTCAAATTGGGTCATTACAAAGAATATACAATATGTACAATGGGTAATAATCAAGGAAATAAATTTATCCACATATTAATTTTTACCTAATCTTGCATTTTTTCTAACATAATTTGGAGAAAAATTCATAGAATATCAGCGCTTGTCTACCTTCGACTTCGTGCTGAAAGCTACACCCACTAGATGGTGGGTCACATATAAAAAATCTATATATGAATGGACACAATGTAAAATATTATTGGATATAATATGTCGAGAAGAGATCAAATATATTGGTCAAAATTATACAGGATTGACTAATCCCGTTGAGAAAATAGAATATTGTCGTGCAACATGGGAGGCATGTCCACGACATGAATGGGTTCATAATTTTATACACACATTAGACATGATACTGAGAAACTAGTATACATCCGTTGAACTAAGGTGGGGAATTATTTAATGGAATGAGTTAGCTACTAGATTGATATATACATTTTATTTTTTTGATGATCATCCTTGAATTGATGTTGCATTACAATTAATCAAGACAAATACACTCGAAGATATCTCGATCACAATGACAAACTTCAATCATAATAGTGTGACAATCCAACATTGGATGGAGGGTTATAATGTGACTGGATAACCTGATGATGGTTACCCACTCGAAGTAAACATTCTAGAATCTGAAGGTACACACATAATGGAAGGACTTGGTATATCTAGCAACCAATTTCTGAACCCACTAAAAGTCAAGAAAGTCAATATTGGCTCCCCAAAATATCCAAAATTTGTCAATATTGGAGATTATTGGGATGATGAGATTATTGTGAAGATCACTAATCTATTGCATGAGTTTTAGGATCTATTCCCTACAAAATTCTCATAGATGAAAGAGATTGTCTGAGACCTTAGAGAAATGAAGATAGCTTCAAAAGCCCGACACAAAACCTATTAAGTAGCAACCATACTGATTGAATATGCAGTGTAAAGAAAAAGTTAAGGAAGATTTGGACCGAATGTTGGATGCAGGTATCATAAAAGCTATAGAAGAATCAGAATGGATTAGTCTAAATGTAGTGTAAGATAATAAGGCTACTGGTGAAGTGTGTGTTTGCGTTGACCTAAGAAAATTGAATGACGCTTGTTTACATGACCCATTTTTGACTCCATTTATAGATGAGGTACTAGAGAATGTCGGGGGTCAAGAAATTTACTTATTCACTAATGGATTCTCTATCTAACATTAAATTAGAATCGCAAAGAAATATAGAAACAAGAAAACCTTTGCAATAGAGTGGGGTTATTTCCAATATATGGTAATTCCCTTTGAAATCAATAATTCTCCTGCTATTTTTTCCAGAATAGTAGTAGTTTCCTTCAAAGATTTTATTCATAAATTTCTTGAGGTCTACTTCAATGATTGGATGGTATTTGGGTTCATTAAAAATCATATTAAGAGATTGAGGATGATGCCGGAACATTGTCGCCAGTATCAAATCTCTCCAAATTCGAAGAAATGTATCTTTTGTGCCCCGTTTGGAATTCGGTTGGCCCATGTGATTTTTTGCAATGGAATCTTGGTCGACCCAAAAAATATTGTGATCATTGTCAACCTACCACCATATAATATAGTGAATCAAATGAGAGAAACATTGGGATATATAATATACTATTGAAAATTTATCAAAGGATATGTGGAGGTGACTGCTCCAATGGAGAAGTTATTGATGAAGTTATAGAGTCATAGAAATGATAGTTGGCCGTAATTAATTTAAAACTATTGAGAGATTTTGGTGATGCACTTTTTGGTATTATATTCCTTTATTGCATTTGATGTGATAGTTCAATGTCATATTTTGTGGTGGTTTTCATAAAATGACTTAGACGATAGGCCCATGTGACGAATATCTCTTCCATATTTCCACCCATTTTTCACACATGTGAAGGATTGGTTAATTGAATAACTAGATGCTATCACCTTCATGCCCACGTTTTGGTTTTCATTTTTCTACACTGAACTGATATTATTACATTATCTTCTACAACTGTAAGAGATGAAGAGGGTTTTTTGCAGTATGGTTATTTAGATTTCTAGTACTGGTACATTTGCAGAATCCACCATTGAGACACCATCACTGATGGTTATTATCAAAGACATGACAGGATATATTCCACCAGAATTCATGGGAGCAAGGGATGTATCATAGTCACATGTAATATCTATAGTCAAGTTAAGCCCAGACCCACCGGATTCGTTTGGTATATCAACGAGGAAGAAATATGGTACCCACAAGAAGAAAGGACCAACAACACAAGTGATGGAATATGTAGAAGCAGCAGTTGAAATTTAGCTACCTCATGATATCCTGCCAAAACCACTTGATGCATCAAACCGCAGAATCACCAAAATGAAAAGTATCCATTGGTAAAATCAGTCCTTCTAAACATGAGTTTGAATAACGGTGAATAACAACAAGAGCTTATGATGTTGCCTTCGCTTTTACAAGAATCCCAAGACATATTTGGTGATGTTGATGAGCTTTACAAGAAGCTCAAGATATATTTTGTGACATTTCCTTCATATTTACAAGAAGCCCGAGACATATTTGGTGATGTCGATGAGAATTTGCAAGAATCCCATGATATATTTGGTGACGTTGATGAAATTTTTTCTCGTTGGTCCTAACACCTCCATAGGTGCTAGAAGAAAGAAGAAAAGAAGCAACAGAGGCTGTGAAGAAAATAAAAGAATCAGAGGCATTGTGTGCCGAGGAATATGTGAACTAGATGAATACTAAGATGAAGAACCTACCCTTAGCAGATAAAATCGCTAAGGTTGTTGAGATGAAGAAAGTACAATAGTAACTCGCAACACTGCGATCTCAACAGCATCAGAGAATGGACAAAGTTGTCGAATTGCATGATGAAGCATAAAGAGTTACAAGAATCATTCTGCATGTACACCAAAAGGTGTGAGAAGTAGTAGAGTCTGCGGGACTCATAACATCAAAACACATCAGTTCCAACCTTGTGGGAAATTTGTAGAAGGTGGAAGAATATGTGTCATGAGAAATAGAGGAGATAGTGAAAATATTCCATGATTTTCAAAGTAAGGCCGTCACAACGCAGAAGCAGTGGAATAACGTAGTGAGGCTCAAGATGAGCCACAGGTGAGTGTTGGGGGCCTGCTGGCCCTAGGGAAAGATAAACATATTTTTTCTAGAAAATATGAATATTTTGGTCGCACGACAGAGAAATATTCGACTGAGGAAGAGAGATGAAAAAAGAAGTAGCAGTAGACGCGAATCTGCAAAGTAAGATGTTTGCAACATAAGGGAAATTTTCAATGAGAAGTAGTTGCGACAAAAGGAACCATGATAGAAGTCATACTGTGGTTGAAAATGACAACTCGAGTGATTGTGGGTAAGAATTTGGCTAAGAGTCACACATGATTTAAGGAATAAATCATCTTTTAATTTTGGGTTGATAGTTCCTACTGACAATTGTAACTAGAATAGGAAAGACACTCTGTCGACTAATGGAGTGAAGGTGACTAATTACGACATATAATAGTCTATAAAAGGGAGAACTGAAGCTATGTGTGGGTTACTTACCTAATTCTTGTTTATATGTTTATTCTCTAGGAAGGATAGACTTCTAGAGTAGTCAGTCGGTTGGTCACTTCCTAGTTTGTTTGTGTCTATTTGTAGAGTTGAAAAGTTGTAGAGTAGAAGAATTATTCGATCCAAGCTGTGTGTGGATTGACAGTAGAGTGAAGGAGAGGAAACCTCAAATAATAAAGAATAGAGAGCATGAGAGGAGAGAGAATCCTGTATAGATGTAAGAAGAAGATCTAGAATAGAGTCTGCAAGCTGAGTACGCAGAAAAAAGGTGCCATATATTTCTCATGCTAGATGAAGGGCGCCTTTGTTGTTTCTTCCATATGGGTTTCCACATTAAATACTATTTCAATGTGTATTTGATGAATGTGTTTATGTCACATGAATGTATGATGTAAATAGGTGTTTATGTATTTTCTTATGAATAGTTCTTGTGTGCATCTATTGTATTGTTGGTTAGTTAGAATTGCTAATAAGGAACTATTTTGACTATTGTAATCTCTATCTATGGATAAGTAGAGTAATATCTTGAATGTGCATAATAAGTGTAAGTAATCCACCCAAATGCTTCGATCGATTTAGTTGGTAAGGTGTTGTGAGAGGAGAAATCCCCCACCCAACTATAGAAACATAATTCTAAAAGTTACCCATTGAATATATCTCGAGTGAGACTGCATTTGCATCGCATGTGCTGCTAACTAGGATTCCCCTATTGATTCGATATCTTGGTATTTTTTTTTTTGTAAAAATAAGTATTGAACATGGGTTGTAGGGAGATAAACTAACATAAATTAATCAGTACCTTACCCATTCCAAAAATTTTAAATGGTTCATCATCCCCCATTAAAACATGTCCAAAATCACCTATAACATAATCATGAAAGAATTTCATATGGCTTGTAGCATGACATGAAGCCCATGAATCTATTACCCAGTAATCAATGGAATTATCTAATGTAAGAATACAAAAATATTGTAACACATCAGCTGCTACATTAGATTCCTGAGTAGTCTCCTACTACTTGTCTCCTTTCTTCTTTGGAGCTATGTAGTCTTTCTTTAGATGTCATCTCTTACCATAGTTCCAGTGCTCTCTTTTTCCTATTCTGGACTTGGATCTACCCTTTCTAGAATTTTTGCAACTACCTAAGATATTTCCTCTCTCCCTTTATCTTCCTCTTCTCTTTATGGTCAATACATTACCTGATGTCTCACATGTTCTTTTTCTTCACATTTCCTCACTTAGAATAACACCAACAACATCATCAAATTTAAGAGTGTTTGAACCAAAGATAGAGTTACTTATAGTCATGACCAAGCCATTCCAAATTTATGGCAATGAGTACAATATTGTAAGAGCCCTAACCTCAGTATAAAAGTTCAATCCTAAAGAAATTAGATAATTAGTAACCATATTAAATTCATTTAAATGGTCAGCAACATATCCACCTTCTAACATTTTCATTTTAAATAAATGCTTCATTAGAAATACCTTGTTGGAAACCAAGGGTTTTTCATAGAGCTTAGCTAATGTTCTCATTACACCCTCTGTTGTATTTTCTTTTGAAATATTGAAATCCACCGACGAATCCAAGCACAACCATATTTTTCTTAATGCCTTTTTTCAAGAACCTCCCATTATTCATCCTTCATAGTTGTGGTATGTTTTGTTTTTCCACCCAATGGTAGCAGGAAATTATTCTAGTACACATAATCCTCCATTTGCATATTCCATAATTGGTTCTTTTGGCTATTAAATTTCTCAACCCTAAAATTGTATTCTTCCTCCATTGCTCCCACTGGAAGTAGAAACCCTTCTTTCCTATGGGTTTACCATCGAAATAGACATTTTGGCTCATATACCAATTGTTAGAAAAATAGGCTCGTAGAGCAATAAAAATAAACAATATGAAAATATTAAACACATAAAAACATTATAAGAGAGACACCAATATAACATAGTTCACCTAAGATGGGATATGTATATATAGAAATTGTTAATCCTTTTACTATTATACCGTCCAACAAAATGAAGGGATATAACCTATAGCAAACACGCTACACTTCCTCTTCACTCTTTCACAGTCCCTCTCACACAATCATAGAGATCATTTTGCAATGCTACAATACAATACATAGTCGTATTACAATTCTTTCTGTTGGCCCGGGAAAGGGCCAATAGAAGCAAAGGAAGAGCACAAAGGATGAAAAGGGCCCACAAAGGTAAAACCAATAAGTGCACAGCAAGGGAAAGACGAGCGTGGAAGCGCGAAAGAGGAAAACGGTTGAAAAGCGACAGATACGAAATCCAGATCATGGTCGTATAAGACGACGTAATCCTGTATCTACGCACATATGAGAAGATATTTGTAAGTTAGGCCAATACTGCCTCATGCCAAGTCATGATCACCATAGCTGTAACTAGAGGGGTGACTGATGGTGATGGATAACAGACTACTGGGATGCAGTTCGCCCTGTGTGGCCATGTAAATTAGTATAAATAGGAAGGATGTAATGGTTAGAAGGTTGGTTGGTAGGTTCTGTTGGTCTATAAGGTTTCCATTGTTTTGTTCAAGCTTCAACAATAGTTGTTATTCAGTAGTAATTCATGGAAGGGGATGCTGATTATGTTGTAATGTCATAGCGATCCAAAGAGGAGTAGACTCGGGAAGAGTATGGTAGCATTAGAGGGGTTGTTGAGACATGAATCTGACTGTAGGGGGAGCAGACCACTAGGAGTAGGAGTAGAGTAGAAAAGCTAACTAGAGAGCATGAGAACTATAAGTCTAAACTTAAAGACATACCTCAAGATCATTCTGCATCTTGAAGACTGCAAGGTGATGTAACCTTTCTCATGCCAGATGAAGAGAACCTTGGTGGTTTTTCCCAGATGGGTGTCCACATTATTTCTTATGTTCAAATGAATGCATAATGTGGTGAATGCACAAGGAAATTTAGCTTCACAACTTCGCCTCCCACTACTTTCGGACAAAATCAGCCTTCATCTCCAAATTTCGCCACTCTCCACTACGTTTATGTAACTCACAGCTTATTGATTCCTGTCACACCAGTCCCAACCCATTTAGTAAACTCAGTTATACCCCAAAGGATGGCCAACATATTCGATCCTATATGCATTCCTATAGTTCTACATGACCTCCCCCTGGGATACTTCACTAGAATGAGGAAATTCTATGGAGAAAGAGGGTAGTCGACTGATAAACATCTGGGGTGGTTTTTGGACTGGGTTGACTTGGAAGAGGTAGACCACGATGATGTTAAGGTCAGACTATTTTCCCAGACCCTTGCTGGAGAAGTGAAGAAATGGTATAAAATCCTCGCAAATGACTCTATTATGAGTTATCAATCCTTCAAGGATGCTTTGAAATATAAATGGGAAGATCAAAAGAATCCCAAGCAGTATCTCTTTGAGTATCATTCCATGAGGAGGAAGGAGAGAGATTATTTCCAATAATTCTTGGACACATTCATGAAAGTGTACAATTCTATTACTGCTCAATTTAAACCTCCTCTAGGTTCCGCCCAACTCTAGTAAAAAGAATCTTTCGATGATGAATTCTCCTTATGTCTAAGTGAAAGAATATAACCCTCCTTGTCGGATATGATGAAAGACACCATAGAAGTGGAGGTGGACCTAGTCACTGCACGAAATAAGAAAAGAGATGATGGGGAATGGAGAAGAGAGGAAGGGGAGCGAAAGGTTGACAAAGAGTTGGAAGGGCCCTCCACCTTGAGCTTGCAAGAGGCCAAAATTGACACCATGTTGTGAACCATGGAAATAATGATGGAAAGGATCTCAATAGATGGAAGACCCCCTCCTAGGGAAAACCAAGAACAAAAAAATAGGAATCTAAATGCAAGAAGGCCTCAAATTGCCCAAAATAGGTAGAGGAGTATTCCTAATCCACTAGTTAGACCTCCATTCCAAGAGAAATTCATGGACCAGGATGGGGAGAATCAAACTAACGATTAAATCCATCAACTGGATATTGAGCCCCCTTCCACCTTCCTCACCAAGGAAGAACATGACAGTGCTTTCCTAGAAATAAGAGAGACACTTCCACGTGATACAAATGACTTTAGAAGAGGGTACCAACTCACTGTCTTGGATGTGTAGAGACAAATTAGCCTGAGAAATGGAGATGTCCCGATCATGAAAAGGAGAGAGGTAGGGAACAAAGCCTCCACTAGCAAGCCTAAAATTGACCCACCTCCAAGAGATAACCTCAAGAATGTTCCAGATCCCAAAGGGAAGGAATGAAGGGAAGCAAATTCTTGGAAATATGACCAGGGAGAGGATTCTTTCAACATGGAGGCTAAAATTGTGAAGATTAAAATCTATGTACCCCTCACTAAACTACTGAAGAATTCAGAATATCATTCCAAAATTGCCACAATTTTGCAAGCTTCAGGGGAAATCTCCACCATATCGGATAGCCTGAATTTGGAAGATGATAGGCTCACCATATTGTTTGGCCTCCATGTAGATGAACCATCCAATGAATAAGTCTCACCCTTCTATGTTAGCCTGAACATACACAATGCCATGCTCTATTTAGGAGCCTCCCACAACCCGATGCCTAAAAGGATCATGGATCAACTAGGATTGGACGTGACTAGACCCTATAAGGATATTTTCTCTTTTGATTCTAATAAAGTCAAATTCCTAGTTCTCATTAAAGACTTGGTCATCTCTCTTGCTCAAATCCTTGCTAAAACCCTGGTCATGGACGTGGTGGTGGCTGACATTCCCTCGAATTTTGGGATGCTGTTATCTAGAATTTGGGTGGCCAAGATCAAAGGTGCCCTCTAGATGGACATGTTGTATGCCACCATTCCTATTTTTGGGATACAGAGAATAATTTTCAGAGAGAAAAAATTGTCATATATGGTAACCAGTGATGAAAGTACACAAAACCACCCCATATACTCCCTTGAAACATATATGAGTTCTGCTATTTTCTTTACGGACAGAGATGAAGACGGTTCCCATTTCCAGAATGTTTCCTTCATACCTATTGAATAGGATTTAGGAAGGATATGGGACATGTATTTTGATGGTCCAGCCTGCAGAGGAGGAGTAGGGGAAGGGATATGGATGAGGCCCCCTGGAATCTACACTTTGAGGTATTCCTACAAACTTGATTTTGACTATACAAATAATGAATCAAAATATGAAGTGATTTTATTGGCAATACTAGCTTTGAAGAAACTCAAGGTCATGAGGGTGGTGTTACGTGGAGATTCAGAGATGGTAATAAAGAAAATGACCAGTGAATATCAGGCCAGACATCCTCGGATGAAGAGCTACCGAAATGCCACCTAGGGCCTCATAGAAGGATTCAAGGAATGCAGCTTCAAACTGATTCCTAGAGTATAGAATTGCATGGTGGATTCCTTGGCTACCTCAGCATCAACTTTCAATGTCCCCACACATCCTATAGGGAAATATGAAATTGAATTAAGGAACAAAACGTTTTCCCCTGATAGTGTGAAGACATGGCAAGTGTTCAAAGATGATAAACAAATCTACTAGTTCCTCACTCTTGCTAGGGATCTTGAGGGAGAAACTATCGACGAAGAAAACAAATTTCAGGAGGAAGTTTCCCCCACTCAAGATCCTTTTGAAAACCAAACAGTGGATCTATAGGAAGTGATTCAGGAAGATGAGTCTGTTGCTGTTGATGACACCAAAGATGACGGTGAGG
>LPNX010257676.1:457072-482642 GCA_001517045.1 Pseudotsuga menziesii | reverse complement strand
TGCAAAAATGGACGCAAAAATGGATGTTAAAAAGGACGGAAAAAAAGATGCAATAGATGGCATTTTACGAAAATGTACAATAGCACCAGGTTTAGCGCCAGTTTGTTCACCACAATTGGGAAAAAATTACACTAAAATCCGGCGCTAAATTCGATGCTAAATCCAGTTTTTGTTGTAGTGTATTCCTAGGTACTTTCCTTTATTCAATATGCCTTATTAATTCTAGATTATGATGTTTCTTTTGATAGAGAGTGTACGTTATATTTAGTATGGTTAATTGATCCATTAATATACAATTTTTATGAGATGGTAAGGAATATTTTATTTTCCCCTAGATTAGAATGTTATTAGGATTTGATAATTTACTTATTGTAAACAAAACTATTTTTATCATTACCATTATAGATAGCCTAATGTACAGGGGTATTCAAGGATTTGTTAGATCTTCATCATCTTGGTGATAATGGTTTCACTATATTTATTATGTAATATCCTAAGTGCATGCAGGAAAAATATTAACTTAGGGTAATATTTTCTTTCTGCTCAAATTTTGGCTTCAAGGTTATATACATCATGATCTTAGGATGTAGGGTCAAAGCATGCATTACAAACTATATACTTGCGAATTAATTGAATGATTAGACCCCATTACAAATAATTTCATATAACAGTCTCCCAATTAAATATGCCAGATAAGAATTAAAGGAGTAGATGTAGAAAGCTTCATGTAGAAGAAACCACATGATAAGTAGAAAAATCAAAACCTACTGCCCAAATAATACAGTAATACAAGGAAATCACAAGATAACAAATCAAAATTTTACATATAGATAAAGTCATGTACATCTGAATTGAAAATATAATATCTTCAAAAACCTTAAATGATTCTCTGGAGATAAACTCATTATAACATAAATAACATGTAAATTCATTCTTAGAAAACGCATAGGATGCAATAGATTTAACTAGAAAATGCATTAATTCCATATGGATCTCCAAAAATACCTCAACAGAATTAAAAAAACATAGTAAAAAATAAACATCAGGTCAATCTGAACATTCTTACGGTTTCTCCCCAAATCCCGATGTCTCACAGAGGAATGCCAAATGATAAATCAAATACAAATAACAACAACAATTACAATATTCCATTACCTATACACAATATTACAATAAACGAAAACATAGAAATTATCTATCGAGGCCAACAGTGGGAGCCCAAAAATATTGCATACCCATAACCCGAAAGGGAGAGGCTTAAACCCTGTGCAAAACTTTTTTACAATCAGTTTATCAATTTCAAAAATATCGAAAGGGTTGAAGCATAATATAAGTAACCTAAAAATTATGAGCATGCAACACTAACAAACCTCTTCATTAATAAAAATGTTTAAATTCATTGGCTATGAAGCAATACCAATAGGCTGATACTGTCAAGAATGACCACAAAATTTAAAAACCCAATGCCAAAGACCCTCCTCAAGACTATCTCTATGCGGCCACCGCACTCTTATTTCCCCTTGGCATTTGAAAGTTAGGGTGGGTGACTTACCAACATGATGGTATCCCATATTCGTCCCCAAGTCACCCTTTTTTCTTTCCCAAGTTCAAACCTATCACACAAACAAGAACAAGAGTCAAAATTTGAGATAAAACTATATACGACACTACGAAATCACAAAGAGAAGTATTAATACTTGTATGGACTAAATCTCACTTCCTGGATTCCAAGGACAATATGTGAGTTAGATTCAAACTCCCATGACTGTGTTCCTACAATCTTGCGCAAGTAGGAAGAACTCACAACCACTGACATACTAGCGTCAGGTGAAGGGTGCAAAGAATACTCACACATAGTAGAAAGTTGACTGTAGAAAAATACACTGAAGAGGAATGACTATAATGATCAAGAATACTGAGCCAAAAACTAGAACCATTATTCATCTTGCATGCCAAATACTAGAAAAGTTGATCTATGTCAAGGAAGATCCCTCACCGGCTCGAAAATGAGCGGTATTAACCCACGAGGAAAAAATGGAAAACCTGACTGCTATAGTCGAGGAAAGTACCAGTTTTAATTGCAGAGAAGACCTGGAGGAAATGGATGCTCCAAACCCATCCAACCATAGGAGTAACATGTATATCTAGTTAATTCCACCCACATGGGTTGGGATGGCATGGAAAAATCCACCATTAATGCCAACGAGCTAAGATTTTTCATTCATAATTATTCCAAGGTTGGAAATATTTCCAATGTCACTAATATTAACCAATTTCACATTGTATTTGTATTATAATTGAATTTCCAAAGTGTTCAAATTTGGTATATCCCCATAAATCAAGCCAACGCATGGAATATCCCCAAGGCCATAATAAAACTTTCATGATAGGTAGTGTCCAGGACCTCCTTTGCATGTGGTTCTTGGATAAGAAGAAGCAACAATAGAGTATTAGCATAAATGCTGAGTAAGACAGAAATTCGTAGGCTTAATGCCAAAAGGGGACATTTGTAAACATAAGAATATTACAACTAGTGTTCATAACATCAACGAAAAACATCACATCGAGCACCCTGCTGAAACTTAATGACTCCTTAAAAAAATATGAAAGTCCTTGTAAGTCACTTACCTGGATGAAGGATGTACAATAAGATTTTATAATGCAATATAAGGAGACCGAAGATTACACATAGGGAGGAACCTCCTTACACAATGTATTGAGTACATAAGATAAGATAAGATGATATGATGACTAAAATGAGAATATATCCTTCCTATATATAGGAGATAAAGGTGTAGAATAACAACTAATAAACCCACTAACATACCCAAGCCTACATAAATAATATGTAATGCACCACAATATAGGGAGTAATGTGCCACACTATATGGTGTAATGTGTCATCATTAAGGGCTTGGCATGCCCCTCCACTTCAAAAAGTATTGTCCTCAATGTTGAAGTAGTTCTAGATGCTGCCATATAAAGTACTCATCTTCCCATGTTGAATCTCATGTGGGTAATTTCTTCCATTTAATGAGATACCTTGAAATTGATCAATTTCGAAGTTGTTTAGTTCATATTTAAGTAATTTATTCAGGATCCAAGATGATTTTTCCTTCCTCATCAAGTTCTGGTAACATTATTTGAACTGGTAGGTTGTCACTGATTACCTTCTTTAAACAGGAAAAATGGAAAACTGGATGGACTCATGAATATGTAGGTAGATCCAATTTGTAGGCCATAATACCAATATTTTGTAACACCTTGTAGGGACCGTAGTATTTAGGTTATAATTTATTATCCTTCTTGGTGTTCTTCAGGGACGTCTATTTGTATGGTTGTAGTACTAAAAACACCCAATCCCCAACATTAAAGTTTTGTTCACTACGGTGTTGATCTGCTTGTTGTTTCATTTGATTTTTTTCTAGATTCAGGTTGTCCTTTAAGAGTAGAAGAGATTGTTGTTGATGCTCCATGTGGTCTTCCACTGCTTGAACCTTGGAGTGTCTTAGTGAAGATGTGATGGATGGTGGATGGTAGCCATATAGTGCCATAAATGGGGTCATTTTGTATGATGTATGGAAGGAACTATTATACCATCATTATTCCAAGGGTAACCACTTGACCCATTCTATTCATTTATCAGTTGCAAAACATCGAAGATACCCTTCCAAAGATTTATTTACTATTTGTGTTTGTCCATCAGATTGTGGGTGATAAGATAAGCTATGAGCCAGTTCAATACCCAAACAAGAAAATAATTCGGTCAAAAAATTTCCAGTGAAAATGGGATCCCTGTCACTTACTATAATATTTGGAGTACCATGTAGTTTTTGTACCGGCTGCATAAAAGAATTGGTGATCGTGCTTGCTTTGAAGGGGTGAGATAGTGCACAGAAGTGTGCATATTTAGTAATTATATCAACAACCACCATGATGACACTCTTTCCTTCAGAATTTGGTAAACTTGTGATAAAATACATCGAGACCTATGTCCACCTTTGTCTTGGAATGGAAAGTGGTTGTAGGAGACCAGGCGTCCTAATTGTTTCCATTTTATTTTGTTGGAAACCAAACATTCTAATACAAATGTTTGAACTCTAGTTTTAAGACCATCCCAAAAAAAATACTTCTTTACCCTGTGGTAGGTTTTTAAGAAACCTGAGTGCCCTCCTATCGGTGAAGAGTGGAATTTAGAAAGTACCTTTTGTTTGATCTCAGAACTCTTACCAAGGTATAAGCGATGAGTGTACCATAGAAACTCATCTTTCCACCTAAATGTATTAGAGGCATTGGGATCCTGCTGTAGCTTTTGAATAAATGTCCATATTTTTTCGTCATTTTTCCATTTATCCATTGCTTCGGCTATCCAATTTGTTTGGATGATTGAAATAGCATATATTAATGCTTCAACATCCTCATCTTTCTTGGAGAGTGCATCTGTGACAACATTTTGCTTCCCCTTTTTTTAGATGATTTCAAATTCATATCCCAACATCGTTGTAACCCATTTTTGTTGCTCTTTTCAAGATAGCCTTTGCTCCAATAATTATTTAAGGATATCATGATCAATTTTAACCTTGAAATGTCTCCCTATAAGGTATGTGCTCCACTGATTCAAGGAATGTAGTATTTCCAACATTTCCTTCTCATAAATGGCCTTTTTTTAATTTTTTCCCCTTGATTGGATGACTTGTGAAGGAAAAAGGGTGTCCCTCTTGCATTAGTACAAATCCAATTCCATTTATTGAAGCATCACATTCCCCAATAAAGGTTTTTTTGAAGTCTGGTGTTGCCAAAACACGATCTTTACACATGGCCTCTTTGAGTTGTTGAGAGACTTGTGTTTCCTCTGGAGTCCAAGAAAATGCATCTTTGTTCAATAATGATGTTAGAGGAGTTGTTATTCTTCCATAGTTCCAAACAAGCTTGCGGTAGTACCGTGTCAAAACTAAGAATCCTCGAAGATTCTTTAGGGTTTTGGGAATCAGCCAGTCTATCTTGGATTTAATTTTGTCAGGGTTTACCTTGACACCTTCATGAGATAGAATATGACCCAAATACTCTACATCCTTTATAGCAAAGAAACATTTTGAGGGTTTTGCATACAATTATTTCTCCTTTTGTAGTTGTAGTACCCTGTCAATATGTTTAACATGTTCTTCCTAAGACTTGCTATAGATTAGTATATCATCAAAGAATACCAGCACAAGTTTTCTAAGGAAAGGCTTGAAAATAGAATTCATCAAACCTGGAAATGTGGAAGGTGCATTTGTTAGACAAAATGGCATGACCAAAAATTCATAGTGACCTTAATGAGTTTTGAATGTTTTTTTGGGATGTATTCATCCTTCATTCGAATCTAATGATACCTGTAATGAAAATCCAACTTTGTGAAAACAACTGCTCCATGTAATTCAACTAGAAATTCATCAATGACGGGAATGGGAAACTTTTCTTTGATGATGATCTTGTTGAGCTATCTATAATCAGGACACATACACCATGATCCATCTATATTAGCTACCATTACAACTGGTGCAGAGTAAGAACTTTGTATAGGCCTAATTATTCCATCCTCTAACATTTCAGCCACCATACGCTCAATTTCACTCTTTTGGCTATAGGGATATTGGTAAGGTTTGATGTTAGGAGGAACACTGCCTGGAATGAAGTGGATAGAAAGATCAAAGTCACGAATAAGTGGAATACCTTTGGGAATATCTTCAAATACCTTGGAATAATTATTAATGACCATTTGGAGATCCAGGGATATAGGGAAATTTGAGGTTTGAGATCCGGGGAGATAGGGAAATTTGAGGTTTGAACATCTAATGAGCATAATTGTGCAACTATTCCTTGATGTCCCTTTTTAACAACTTTGTCATACAATTGTATATTATCACCTTTCTTGGTTTTCCTGTGATACCATTTAACTCATATTATTTACCTTCACATGAAAATTTCATGAAACATTTTTGAAAATTAAAAACTAATGTTCCCAATGCTTGTAACTTATTGGACAACCAAGACAACATCAGCACCCCCCACTGGGTTAACAATCATTGTACTATTGAATACATATTCCCACATATCCATATTGATATTATGGAATTTCCATGAGCAATTTATAGTTCCTCCATCTGCAATCATTACTTGAAATTCTGGTGCTGGATAAACAAAGCAATTAAGAACTTTGGCTAATTTACAGTGAATGAAATTATGAGTACTACTAGAATCAATCAACATTGTTACCTTCGTATTTTTTATGTATCCTTCTATCTTGAGAGTTTGAGGTGTTAATTACATCCAATGCATGACAAGATATGGTGGGAGTAATTTCTTCTGAAGCAGCCTCTTCCATTTCTTCTAAAGTCGCCTGTACTTTTGGCTCTTCCTATTCATAATATATGTAGATTAATTTATTCTTGTTGCACTTATGTCCCTTACTATAATTTATGTCACAATTAAAACATAATCCTTTTTCTCTTCTTATATTTTTTTTGTATGTGTTATGAAAAATACACATGATTGGATCCTTCCCATAAAAAAATTTCATGTCAATATTGGGGATAAAGTAGTTTCTTGGACCTGAATTGAACCCATGATGTTGTAGTGAATCATAAAATTTTTAGGAATTCAACTTCATATTATCTAATTGTTTTTCAATTTTCTCTAGATATGGCTGGAATAAGTCATCTTTTTCCACCTTATCCTCTTCTTGAGTAGATAATTGAGGAATAAAGTTATGTTTGATATCCTTGATAAAATCCTTCAAGTCTTGAAGTTCTTCTTTACTATCCATCCTTTTGATATCCTCTTTAGTAGAAATCTTCTTTTCCAATTTAGCAAAGTCATCAATTTTCACATTTCCTTTAATCAAATCTTCCAAGTTGGACACTCTAAAAGAAATTTCTTCCATTATCTTGTATGTAGGGGATGACTCTTATGGGGGTTTGAGTGGAGAGTGATTCTTTCCACTTCCTTTTGGTGTCATTTTTAACAATATCACACCCTAGGATTTACCACAAATATATCCTTCTACTAAAATCTATTTAAATGCGAAATGATGTACCTTTTTCAAACCCTGATTGGAATATTATTTTAGAATCGACTTGTAACTGAGGTGAAATTTTAATTGTGACTCCTCTGAGTCTTAAAATTTTACCTATAGTACCTTGATTTGTACTCTTTCCAATTTTGTATGTCTGACCTAATTGCGATGATCCAACAAAATGTTATTGCAAATATACCAAAGCTTATTATTTTTGTCCTATCGAGAAGATCACAGTTGTAATGTATGCCACATGTTCACTGTTTTGTTTATGTAGTTGAAAAATATACCACAGATACCCTAGTCCATCTTATTTCATATGCTAGTCTCACTCCAGCTAGATCTCGAATTCCTCATATATGACCTTTTTCCCAAGAACACCTCTTTTAGACTAGTTGTAGGACTAGTAAGAAACCATAGATTCCTTCTCAATTATCTTTGAAACTGTAATGGATAAGGATCTAAATTTTGGACTAGATATAGCTTGGCCTATTTTGGAAGTGGGTTTTTAACCTCGATATACTAACCCTTGTAGAAAGAAAGTTGTAGCGAAAGTTTCATGATGGCTCATTTTGTAGAAGCCTGTCTTGAGGAAAGAGCTCTGATACCAAATGTTATGCAACGAAGTCCCAGATATAGCACAAAAATAGAAGAAACAGACAATAAAAGAGTAATCCATGCCTAAAAAATGAATAGCAAAGATAAATATCAATCCTCTTAGAGGGAGGAACCTCCATACATAATGTACCGAGTACGCAAGACAATATAAGATGATATGATGACTAAAATGAGAATATATCCTTTCTATATATAGGAGATAAAGGTGTACAATAAGTAATAAAACCACAAATAGACCCAAGCCTACATAAATAATATGTAATGCACCTGATACAAGAGGATATTGTTGTCCACCCGCCTATTCCACTTGGACACCCACCATTATTTCTTTTAGTTTTCTAGTTTCCTTAATTGTAGCACAATTTACTATTTTTGGCAGTTTTCGGGTCCTAAACTTTTGGAGCCATTTTGAGGCCCTAAACGACCTTTTTTTGGCATCGAATGGTTGGGAAAGTATGAGTCCATTTTGAATTTGATATTTAGTTTTTATTGGTGTAGTCCTTGAATAGATATTTCTAACAATGTATCATGTGCATCAAACAGAGGTAGTATGCCAAAGTTACGACCCCGGGAAATTGATGTACCAAGTTACCCAACATGGCCCACATTCTGGTGTTTCACTTCTTAGGGTTAGGTTTTTTGATGTGCAGGGTTTCCATTGTTTCTCAATAATATATAGGCCTTTGAGACTCATTGTAATATAGAGTTCAGAGGCATGTAGCCACCACATCTCTTCTCAGAGATAAGCTACTAGGACTCTAGCTAGTTTATTTCCATTCTGTATGTAAACAAGTTTCAGTCTTTGATTAATGAAATGAATTTTTATTTTCACTGCATATTTTTTATTTTTGTATTATTTTGTGTTCCTGCATAAATCCGAATTAGTGGTATCAGAGCAATCTTCTCTTTCTCGATCCTTCTTTGCATGTCCCTAACGACGGCGGCGTATAAGGATCTAGGGCTCGATTTGGTTGAACCTTTGCAAGATCAAACCCACAAATCCTGATGGCCTCCCATGGGGGACACAAAGAAAGATGAGGGCACAGAAGATCCTATCAAAATGTTGCTCGTGGAGTTCCTTGAAAAAAAAGGAGCGCGATGATGGGTAACTTCACCTAGATTCTTCAACGACTTCCCATTGGCAGTGCATCTGCATCTAGCAGCCACTTTGGAGGCGCAACCCATTTTAAGGTACAAGTAAAATTTGACATTCCCATATTTTATGGTAGAATAGATGCAGACACCATAGATAGATGGTTGACTCTATTAGAAGGACATTTATTGGTTCATGAATTTTTTGACCAGGAAAATATTACTTTTTCACTACTCAAAGCCACCCCTCATGTCAAGGACTGGTGAGAAACCTACTATAAGAGAAAGGATGAGGAGGAACCCTGTATGTTCTTGGCCATACCCACTTTTAATTCTTTTCAAGATTCCATAAAAGGAAAATATTATCTCGTGGAGAGCTATTAGGACAAGTACATACAATGGACTACGATGCGGTAGCAAAGAGATCAAGATGTGCATGAGCTGACGAATCTATTCCATACCCTGCACACCAAGTTGGGTATTGTTGGGATTATGGAAGACCCACGGTCTATACTTTTGTCTTTGCACCAACAAAATACCCACAGTGTTGGCCCTTTCGGAAACAACCTGTGAACAGGTTGCAGTCTCACCCGAAACAACTATGGGGTGCCACAGAATCAGGTTTCTACAAGTAGAAGAGGGATATTACTGTACCTTTAGCCTTTAACAAATTATAATCACACAATACAGAGCTTCAACATTCACTTATATAGCTTTGCAATTAGATAAACAAACAGTGTCTTGCTTAACCCTTTTCTGGGAATTCACAGCGAAGTTAGTATTTAGCAGTGATCTTACTTATCATTTATCTACTTATCAATGCATAAAAGAACATAACAGAAACAACAAAAAAGAACCACAACACAAGATATAACGTGGTTCACCCCTAGTGTAGTGGCTATGTCCACAAAACATCACTTTTATTCAACTCTTTCTACAAAACAATAGTTCTGATCTGCGCACTTAGCAGCAAATCCTTTCTTCCAATCTAACTACGCACTCAGCTGCAGTTCCTTTCTTACAATCTCTAAGCTGTGCACTCAGCTGCAGTTCCTTTCCTTACAAAAACCCTCTGCGCACACAGCTGCAGAGGTCGTCCACGTACACAGATGGGACTTGACCTTAAAACCCAAAATAGATCTAAAATTCGCATCACATGATCCTCATTTCATTAGATACCCCTGACATATTAACATGAGTGCCTATTTATACAAGTGCACTATTACAAATTCATGGGATTATACCCGAATTTTATGGATAATTACAAAAAAGACGGCTTTGATGCACAACTCCGCTTACAAGCTTCCACAAAAATCGCGGAGTTACAAAAATTAAGGACCGTTAAGGTGCGTGCCCCAACAGGCCCCTAAGACTCACCAGTGTCCCATCCCGGGATACTCTACTGTTTGTCTGGTGGGATAACGTTTTTGGCAAAGATAGTGAATTGCTTGTTGAGGCCACGCATGATATTGTCGGCTGCTTGCTCCTTCTCCACCAACTCTTGCAATGCTGCTGCTGATGCTTCACTGGCCTTTTCCTATGCAAATGCATCATACTCTTTCAAAACTTTGAGTTGGCTGTCCGCAACAGTATTCAACTCCAAGGCCTTGTTGACAAGGGGTTGCATAGAATTTTCCAGTAGTGTTGCTTTCGTTCTATGCGACTCAATTTCCTGCTGGAGTTCCTTGCTTTGCTTTACCTTGAGCATTTTCTGCATAGGAGGCAGATTCTTAATTTCCAGTTTCACTGCATCCAACTCTGTCTGTCATTGCTTGATGGTTTCTTGCAGCTGTTCTACTTCTGGATGTTCCTGCAGTTTTGTCTAGGCATCGACGCTTTCCTCTAGCAGTTTAGCTACACTGCCCACAAGATCGGAGATCTTCATTGCTGAAGCCTGAATATCTCTGCGACGCTACTCCCTAACCTCTGGTGGACTCTCCGACGCGATGCAGAGTTGAAACTCTGCAATCTGATCCTCATGTTCTGCTTTGAGCTTCTCTATTTCACTGCGAGACTGCTTTGCGTAGTTTTTGAGCTTGGCGATTCTTTGCTCCGGCTCTTCCTCATCCTAGATGTCGAAGTCAAGAAGACTTCGACATGCCTCCTCCACTACTCGTGCCAATGTGACCTACTTATGTTCTGTGTCGCTCTTCCTCTGCTCCACTTCCTCCAACCATGCTGCGAAGCTATCACTCTGCTTCATGGTATTTTCCAGCTGTATTTGTGAGTAGTGGTCTCGTGCTTGGATCTCCTTCATGATAGCTAATTGGCAGAGATGTAATTTTGTCATGGACATCTTGGTGTAATCTATTCCAACTATCATGATCATCTCTGAATGAGACGCTGCGTCAGTGATTATGAGGGATGCACTTGACACTTGTCCCCTGTTCTCTCTAACTAGCCATTGTCTTGGGTCTGGCTGCGCGCTTACTGGGGTACTGCTTGCTGCAACGCGAGTTGCTGATTTTTCTGCTAACTCCTTCAGCTTCGAGATGTGCTTTGCTACACCGGTGATTGCATCAAGATGCGTAGCTGCAAACTATGACCATTTGTTAGTTAATACTTCTATAGACTTTGTTAGAGCTTGATCAAGCTCTTCCATTGTCAAGGTGGGTTCTTTAATAATATTTTTTCCCTTTGATGCCTTCGCTTTCTTTCTGGACTGAGGCTGGGTCACTTATTCGGCTTCTGGAGTCTTGCGTTTATCTGGCCGATTGGGGTCTGAGATGGTCTTGACCGATCCTTCTCCTTCCTCATCATCTCCGCTATCTCCACCTTGGTCACCTTCACTCTGCTGCGACTCACTTTGTTCTTCGTTGTCCTTTGGGGGTTCTTGCTGTTGCGTCTGACTAGGGCCTGCGCCCACATTGGGGACTGGAGGGACTGGAATGTTATTTTTTGTCCCTACATCCTTCAACCATTCCGCTGGCCACTGTTGAACTACTATGAGGATGTCATCTTTGGTCACTATGTATGGTAACTTAAACCATTGATGTTTTTTATCTGCGCGGGCCTGGATGAAGAGATGATGTATGTCGGCCCTGAAGTTGGTCGCTCCCTCATACTGAGAGAATAGCTCATTAGTGAGCCATGGTGTTTGCAGGGTCTCATAGGATATGTTCATGGCGTAAAAGGTGAACACATAGTTCTTCATTTGCTGGGATGCTTCGTCCTATGACACCCAAAGGGATGCATACCTTGCTGCGCCGGGCATGTTCGGAGGCACAAAAACAAATTGTGCCTCGGTAGGTTCTTTCCATCCTATAAGTGCAATAAGCACTATCATCCATGAATAATGAAAGGTTCTAGCTTTCTCCTACACGTCGCGGGCATCTTCAAGGAATTCTTTAGCATCGTACGCTGCCCAGTTGTAACTGTAGCCTTTCACACAGTTCGCAACAATACTGATAATCGGGGCAGGTACTTCGTTTGGTTTGCACTTCCTCATTAATTTGCAGGCTAAAAGCTTAGCTGCAAATCGAATGTTTTGATGTTGATTGGTCTATGTTTGATACCTTTGCTTTCCTTTCATTATCCCGAAGTGTTCCTTCATGCTATGTGCTAGTTTCGCATCATCATGTTTTCCCATAAACTCAATGCTAGGGTCAAGCCCTTCCTTCGGTAGGCCCGTAATCCGATGAATGAGTTCTCCATTGATAGCAATTTTCTGGTTTCCTATCCATAGGTGCCCATCATGGACCAATGCCAATAATTGCTTGACCACCATGGTCACCTGCGTGTTGTGACCAAAGTGGGGAACATCAAGCATCTTCAACAAACCAACTTTATCCAAGCCAGCACCCCACTGCTTCACTTCTAATAATGTCGCTCCAGTCTCTGGGTATTTGACGAAGTGCAAGTATGGTCCTGGTGTGAATTGTGGAAACTTCCCATGATCATTCATATCATGGTCTGCATACTTAAGTCGGTCTATTTTCCCTGTCATAGTTCCGACCAACTGCACACCCGGTGGCAGCGAAGGGGTGCGTAACGTGAACTTCTTTGACTGCCGAGGTGGCTGAAATCTTGGTCGAATAGGATGGATATATGGTAGATGATGCAAGGAGACATTATCAACCCCTTCAGGTGGGATCTCTGTTGAACCAGACAGATTCATCTCGGGGTCCTCCGGTGTTTGCCCTGATTGCTTGTGTCTGTCTTCGTTTCACTTAGAGCGTACTTCTGGTTTAAATTTCCTTCTGGTAGATCGTGTCTGCATTGGTTGAGGCGGTGCTAGGGGAGTTTCTTCATGGGGTGCAGAGGCAGGTGGGTGGTTGAAAATATCCTGTATACCCCCTTGTTCAAATTCTCTCACTAAGTCTTGAAGCTCGCGATCAACTGTCATGGGCTCAATTGTAAAACTCAAGACAATGCGTAATACGAACTTCAGGGTTGTGGGTGTCTTCTTATAGAATCCATCCATGAAATCTATCATAATTTTGCATTGAAGACACCAAATATGATAGAGATATTGTCCAATTTGTAGTATATTTCCCAAGATCTCATTAATACAGGCAGTTAATACAGATAACGTACAGGCGCCGCCAATTGTGATTTCTTCCAACAGTCGTATTTTAAGCACCGACAGATATTTCCTTCTTCGGCACAACAAGTAAGTCTGGTTGCTCCATAATAATGATATTCAACACTTCCTGACACCTACTTCGGCATGGCTTCGAGCTTCCACCCACGGCAGAATGTCTTCCACAGCCTCAATGATTCCTTTCATTTCTAAGAATTTCGTCGAAAATAAGTCCTGATACTCATGGAGAATTTGGGTTACTTTGCTTACCATTTCTTCATCCCAATAATCTCCACTGGTAGCATACATAGGCTTTCCTTCTAATCCAATGTTTACTTGCCTTGTTTTGAAGGGCTGAGTTAGTTCAGGTGCTTCGACTACTGGTCTATGTACTTCGTAGTATCCTTCTGACTTAGGAATGTTAATGTTGCGCGGATCATAATCCTCATGAATTGCGAGGTTATAACATTCTACTGCATTAGCCTCTTATTCCTTCCAATCAAGTTGGTATTTTGCTATTTCTTGATCATCAAACACTTTAGTATGGATCAACCTAATAGCTATGTCGAAAGTAGGACAAACTGCATTAATAGAAAATGTCAGCACAAAACTATCAACAAGAGTATCCCAACTTACAGTACCATGGCGAAGCTCGACTTCTGCATACCAGTTCTTTGCTATAGGTTCCAGAGTATGCACAAACCTATGTACCCACTCTTCATGAGGTACACGCTTCCAGGCTTCGTAGCATTGCTCCAAATGTTCCTGAGGGCTATTCTTACCATTAAACCTGCTTCGCACCTCCTGAGGTTGATCCATGAATCTCAAGCAAAGGGACTTCTGATAAGCTTCCCAACTATGAATGTACTTTTTATGACCATTCCACCATCTAGCTGATGTGGCTCTGAATGCTGAATCTAGAGTCTCCATTTTCTGGGTGTCTAGTACTTGTTCTGAGAATTGTATAATAAAATCTGTTGGGTCTGTCAAGCCATCAAAGGTAGGCAAGTCTCTTTTCTGTGAACCAAGCCATCTGAGAGACTTGGTAATTCTGGCACATCGATTTCCATGTAGCTCATAGAGTCTATTCTGCCAATTCTCTAGACCATCGTCTGAATCAGTCATGCAGGAGCTATCACACTGCCAATCTATGATACCTTCAGCAGTAGGATCAACATAATCTTCTTCCTTAGCTGTGATGTTGTAGATATGATCCAAAACATCCTGATCTTCATCTCTGAGTGGTTCTGTGTACCTTTATCCTTGAGAAGGGTCCAGTGGTACTATGACTCTCAAACCTTTCCCTTCGAAAGTCATCTGTCTCTTCTTAAGGTTAATGACTGCATCATTGTCTATTGCCCACTCAATTCCTAGCAAGGCTGGATAGGGATTGCTATCATCAATTGTTTCAATGACTTCAAAGTCTGCTAAGGTACTGACTCCATCAATGTCAACTGGGACACTAGGGAACCTTCCTAAGGGCACAATCTTCTGCTGATTGGATAATCTCAACTGTATAGGGGACCATTCAGGGGTAGGTTTTCCCATTTGTTCCCATGTCTACTTAGTTAGGATGTTTAATTCTGATCCTATGTCCAGAATGACATCAGTCATGTCATACTCTCCTATTTGAGCATGCAAACTCATTTCTCTTCCAGTTCTTCTGACTCTATTAACATTTTTTTCCTTACCAGAGCGTTGCTGAGGTTCACAAGAAGCAATAACTTTCTATAACTCATTTAAAGCATTCTGATTCCTTAAAATCTTTATACAACTCTGTAAAAATGAGGACAGTGTACTTACTTTATCCGTCGAAGATTCTTGAGACTGTGACTGCTGCTGCGTAGGTGCTACTGACGTGCTCCGATCAGCAAAGTATTTTTTGGCTTCCATAAAGGTCTCTTTTTCTCTTCCCACGTCGAAGGTTGGAATTTTCTCTGGGGCCTTACGAACCCAAGCCTCGTCAGGTTTTTTCTCCTTATTTTGTATTTGCGTTGTAGCGCCACTCCTTGTAACAACATTAATGGCTGGAACAGGTCTTTTCTCTACAGCAATCATCTGAACATATTATTCCTGTATCTTGGCTATCAGCTGTGGGAATTGCTCAATCACATGGTCGACTGCTCTGCAATATCGACATGTTGTAGTTGGATTCTGACAGTCTCTAGCTAGATGTCCTGCCTGATTACAGTTATAGCACACAACCTGGCCTCGACCTCTTCCAGGCGTACCACCACAAGCACAACCTCCAAATGTACCTCTACCTGATGTAATACCACGGTAACCACATCCATCATTTCCTTGTTCATCGTTTTGTACCCTATAAACATCATAGGTTCGTTCTCTCACGAGGTCAAAACTGCGACATTCATCTTCATTGTGTCCAACTGACTTGCAGAACTTGCAATAGGGGTTCTTCGGTATTTTCACATATCTCTGCAGCAGATAGTAGTCTTCAAGTCGATGCTGGCCAGTTGTCCTACAGATCTCACAGTATAGAACACTAGGGTTGAATGGGTTTGGCACACCAAAATTCAGGTAATTTCTTACTGCAGGACAATGTTCCTTGTCGTGACCCTCTGTGCAACATCGTGTACACCAAACCTCTTCGTGAATAGATTTCCCCTTCTTCATGTCGCGAAGCTCCAAAGCCATTTCTGCTAACTGCGCTTGTATTTGAGCTATACCAGAATTATCTTCGACAAGAGTTGTTTCAAGCTTCATAGCAATTTCCAAAGCCTCTTGCTGATCAACAACCTTCTGTTGCATGAGTGGAGCCCTGATATGTGGTAACAAAGCTGCAATGAACCATTCTTTATGCTACACTGGTCCAATAGTGAAACTAACTTGATCTAGCAGAACTTTGAACCTCTGATCAAAGTCCCAAACTTATTCTCCTCGCCTCTGCTGAATCTCTTTCAGTTCAGTTATACAATGTGACTCTGATTTAGGCTTCTTGAACTCTTTGATCATTGCTGCTTTAATATCATCTAAGGCATGGCTCTATGTACTGGAGAATTTCATGAACTAGGTCAAAGCCCGGTCTCTGAAAGAAGTCACCAGTTGCGCTCTTCTTATATCTTGATCCACAATGTTCTTAGCAGTCCACACAGCTTCACATAAAAACCAAAACTACTCTGGATCCTCTGATCTAGTTCCTCTAAATACTGGCAGTTTATTGTCATCATTCATATGGGCCATCGCGGATCTAGGGGGGTAGGGAGGGGGAATGGTAGTAGGTGGGGGGGAACTTACTGGGGTAGACTGAACTGCAACAAGAATACTCGGGCTAGGGTTACTTGCAAACTACGATGTGTTCTCAGGGATGATAGGTCTTCGCTGCGGGGTTACCGGAGGGTTTCCAATAGCAGGGGTTTCATCAGGCTTCGGGTATTCTAGACTTACAGGGGTATACTCGGTATTCTGACCTAAGGTATAGGATCTAAAACTCTTGTTGTATCTTTTACCACTTCACAGCAAACCACTTTGCTCGTCGAAGGTACTTTCACTTTTAAACATAGGTTAGTAACACTAAATCTAGCAATCTGATTCTATAAGCAATATGTGTTGTTCTACTAAAAGCACTTTAATTCTCAACTAAATGAATTCAAGTACTTACCCCTTGGTCCTTTGAAAAACTGTCTTTCAGCTTCGCTAAAAGAGGTACTTGTGTCGATGGCAAACTCTTGGTGCAAGTTCGTCCTTCTCTCTTTGCAAGAGGTCATCTGAGCTACAACGAGGATCCTTACTTTCTTGTTCCACAAATTTCAAATAGGTCTCTTCAATCCAGTCACCTATTTCTTTCACTGAGGGTCTCCATAACATAGCCCTCTAGGTACGACGTAAACCCCTCTTGAGCAGATACTGAGTTCAACCAGCAACAAAACCAATTTTTTGGGCTTAGGGCAGACCTGGGTTCTATACTTTTGTCTTCGCACCAACAAAAGACCCACAGTGTTGGCCTTTTCGGCAACAACCTGCGAACATGTTGCAGTCTCACCCGAAACAACTATGGGGTGTCACAGAATCAGGTTTCTGCAAGTAGAAGAGGGATATTGCTGTACCTTTAGCCTTTAACAAATTATAATCACACAATACAGAGCTTCGACATTCACTTATATAGCTTCATAATTAGATAAACAAACAGTGTCTTGCTTAACCCTTATCTGGGAATTCACAGCGAAGTTAGTATTTAGCAGTGATCTTACTTATCAGTTATCTACTTATCAATGCATAAAAGAACATAACAGAAACAACACAAAAGAACAAAAACACAAGATATAACGTGGTTCACCCAAGTGTAGGGGCTACATCCACAAAACTGCACTTTTATTCAAATCTTTCTACAAAACAATAGTTCTGATCTGTGCACTCAGCAACAGATCCTTTCTTCCAATCTAACTGCGCACTCAGCTATAGTTCCTTTCTTTCAATATCTAAGCTGTGCACTCAACTGCAATTCCTTTCCTTACAAAAATCCTCTGCGCACATAGCTGCAGTTCCTTTCCATACAAAAACCCTCTGCGCACACAGCTGCAGAGGTCGTCCATGCACACAACTGGGACTTGACCTTAAAACCCAAAATAGATCTAAAATTTACATCACATGATCCTCATTTCATTAGATACCCCTGACATATTTACATGAGTGCCTATTTATACAAGTGCACTATTACAAAATCATGGGCTTATACCCGAATTTTATGGATAATTACAAAAAAGAGGGCTTTGACTCAACCCCGACACCCCTAAGACTATTTTGATGCACAACTCTGCTTACAAGCTTCCACAAAATTTGCGGAGTTACCAAAATTAAGAACCCTTAAGGTGGACACCCCAACAGGTATTAAAGATTCAGAGAAACATTTGGTGCTGAAGTACCACAGTTGTCTGCATAGATACATTCAGGAGGAAATGGAGTTCCTCGACATCTCCTTGCTTGGTACGGCATACCGGTATGCTGCCAAAATTGAACAAAAAATCAAACAAAAAAAGCGAGACTTTGGATCTGCGAATCATAAGCAAGCGAAAGGTTCCCCGAAACCGCAGAACCAAGGACACAGCCAAGGCATGGAGACTCAAGATAACTTTCCAAAGCCACAAGCAAAGAGAAACATTGTGAAGCCAAAGAAGGAAGCAGGAAAGTGGTGCAAGTTCCATAAGAGCCCCACTCACAACACAAGTGAGTGCCGGGCCAAGCAGTCAATAGTGGCTGAGATAAAGGTTTTTGAATTAGATGCATACTCTGACATTGAATCAGAACCTAATAAGGGGAATGATAGAGGGAATAAGATTATTGATGTAGAGCTCAAAGCCATCGTTGCTACCACAAATATCCAAAAGGAAGAACTAGAAGATTCAGAGGAGGAGGAACATCTTTTCCACTTCCATATGTGGGTTAATGGTTCCCCACTACAGTTTATTGTCGATAGTGGGAGCCAAAAGAACCTCATTTCAGCAGAGGTCATCAAGTGGTTGGGATTTCTAACCACATCACACCCGCATCCGTACACCATCGGGTCTGCGTCAGCCAACAGTTCCCCCTTCCCTATAGCATCAATCCCTTCACCAATGAGGTATTATGTGATGTTGCTCCTCTTGATGTTTGTGATGTATTATTAGGTCAACCATACTTATGGAAGTGACATGCTGTGTATGAGTCCCATCCTCGTGTTGTTATTATTACATTGGGAAATAAGTTGTACATGATACCATAGGTACCACATCCTGCTGCTATTGCTTTTCTTACTGCAAAAAAACGTAGTAAGCTCATTTCCAAAACCCAGAAATTTGTTTTCTTGATTATTCACCCTCAAGGAAAGAAGAAGATCGTTTCCACTACCTCCAGATAGGGATCCTCCATAGGACAACAATAAATGGAAAACGTCATGGAGGAGCACGAGGACATATTCATCTCACCCACAGGAGTGCCTCTGCACTTTCAGGTCAAGCAAACCATCGATCTGACCCCAAGTGCACCACTACCCAATGGACCGATCTATCGATGCTTTGTTCTAAAGAATGATGAAATCAAGAGGTAGATTCAAGAGCCATTGCAGAAGGGTTACATCCGACTAAGTTCATCTCCCTGTGGGATCCTAATCGTGTTGGTACAGAAGAAAGATGGGACTCGGAGACTCTGTATTGACTGTTAACCCAAAAAATCCCTCACCTAGCTCTACATGGCCTACCCCACGCAAGGAAACCCATACATGACCCTCATTTCACCCCATTAGACCCCCACACCCTCAAAAAGGCTTAAGAATGAGCAAAAGGGCTTTAAAACCCCAAAAAGGAGCCTAAATCACTCTCCTAGGGGGCTAAAAACCCTGAAAAGGGGATAAAACCCTAAAAGGAGCTAAAGTTAGGGTGGAAGGGGCTAAAAGCCCAAAAAAGGGGCTAAATCCATGACCAAGGGCTTAAAACCCTAAAAGTACACAAAAAAGCTATAAAAGGAGGGGTGGGGGTCACTCTCAACACAACTCATCCCTTGCATACTGTTATGTTGCCCGTGGATTCCTTGAGACCCTTTGTCTCTCAAGCCACCCACATCCCCCTCTCACCCACTCATCTTCCCCATTGAGCCATAGATCCTCCATTGCTGAGTGATATAGTGAGGTGCTTCTTTGAGCCAGGGCATGGTGGCTTATTTCACCAAAGGAGAGGTATAATCCAGTTTTGCTTATGTATTTGCTTTAGTAGCTTAGTTGTTTTCTGACCCATATTTGCTTGCAGGTTTGCTTATTAATATGTTTTGTAGGTTTTTAGTTTCTACTATTTGTTCGCAGGTTCTCGGAGCAAATCCCTAACCTTGTTTGCAGAGGGGCTCACAACCGTTTCTTGTCCATCTTTTCTTCCTTTCTGTTCTGTTTATTTTTCTTGCATTTTACCACACAGAAACCTACCCTTTTGTCCTATATATGGAAAGGAGCCATTCCTACCCCTGTAGTAAGGAGAAATCCCTGCTACAGTACTGGCGACCATACCAGGTCGATCCCACAGGATCCCCGGTTCAGTTTTTTAAATTTCAAAGTTTTATTTTAGTTTGTACCCTAGGTTTAAAATTTCTTATTAGATCTAGTTTAAATCTTGTTTAATTTTAGTTTCTTTTATTGCCAGAGCCTCCACAAGGAAAATCCGAGTCTATTTGGCCATAGTACAGGTTACTGTCGGTCGAATATGACTCAGGATAAAAAAAAACCCCAATCCAAAGTAGGTCACACTTATCGGGCCTAAACATGGGACCAGGTTGCTCATTTAGGCCTCACAGGTGTAACCAAGTCTCCCTTTTTCCCCCAAAAGGTGTGACTTCCTTCAGAAGGATAGACCGCTTCTGTCTGTGAAATCTGTGCGACCCCCTCACCTGTTTCTGGAAACATTTAGCGACCCCCTCGCCACATTTGACCTGAAACATGTGGTCTATCACTCAGAAGTTAGTTTTGAATTTACTAACGACTGCCAGTGCAGCTCAACCACCTCTGTCCAGCATAATAGCTCCATTTTTGTTTCCATTACAATTTACTGCAATTTCATGTACAAACTAAGTGTAAATTCAAAACAAAACAAAAATTCTTAATGAATATAGCTTAACTAAAACTGACATAAAAGTAACAATCTTACTTACCCTTCCTCCTCTAACCAGTCATCACCCTTTAGGGTATTCTATAATAAGACGAAGGGCACAGCTTGTATAGTAATAGGCCCTTCACCCAATATTGTTCAAAACCATTAAAAATGAATGACCTAGAAGGTAGAGGGGGTAGAGAAGGAGGGCTTCTCACGGTCCTAAGAGTCCTCCCTATTAACCAACCTTGCATCTCAGAGGTGACTTGTGGATCTACGGATGGGCTTAGTCCCGTTGTGTTGAGAGCCCAACACCTTCTCTTGGTTGAAGAATAATATAGCTGTAAGGTAGTCACCTAGTCAGGCTATCACAATTCAGGGTAAACAATGGTATCTATCTACAGTATCCCTATTTATTCACTGCTTATAATGTTATGAACTCTACGACATATTCATAAACCACTTGCATCCACCTGATAACAAAAAAACAGAAAGACATATACAACATACCACGTAAATCAAACCAACTCAGTTCATGATGCTAAGAGAGCACTTAAAATTTACAAATTTACACTAAGTCAAAAAATATGCAGTCTTTGAGAACATAAGTCCCTGACTGCCTCAACCATGGGAAGTACTTTGGCTCATCCTAGAAACTCATTATGGGGAGTACCACAAGAACCCCAAAGTAGCTAGCCACTGAGAGGAATTGCCAAGAAAAATGGGCAACGACCCCCACCGTTTGAGTAGAATGCCTGTGAGGAAAAAGCCAAGCGTTGTCTTCTGGAAGTCTTGGAGGCCGAGTGACCACCTATAGCCAATAGGAAGCCATTGAAACTGGGGTCCAAAATCATTCCCATCAGTTTGATACACAAATATAACACAATTGATCCATCATGCTCTTCCTCACGCCTAAGAGGTGAACCACCACAATTCAGAAAACTGAACCGACACTGTCGAGACCATTCTCAATGACCTCTCACACAATCAGAAGGCCACACAGCCTTTGATTCAGATTCGGAACCATATCATTCTGAACTAGACCTGCACACAACACCATCAAGCCCCATGGCTAGTGCAAACCTGGATCCATTTTCCAGTATACCAATTGTCAGTGGACCCATGTCCACACCACAAAATCTCACCAACAACCTTACAGGTTGCCCAAGCATAGTCATGCAAATTGTCATCAGTTAGCTGCCACCACCTATAGTGACTAGCCAAGCTGCCCCTCCTGTAACACAGGGGGGTAGTGGACATTCCACTTACATTTCCCCTCTTGTCACACATGGGGGTAGTGGCACTCCCACCCATACTGTCCCCACCACCACACTCACGGGCATTGTCCCATCCACAATGGTGCCATCGCAAGTAACCCTAGCCATGCAGGTACATTATGCACCTGCAAATGCCATCACGATCATAGCCCCATCTCACATTAACCTGGGGTCAAACCTCCCCTTCATGGCATGTCTCAACTTGCCTGATTCAGCCCAGTTAACAAATGACCCGATTTGTCATCAAGTTTTCTGACCTCCCATGCCAACCATCTGAACGTCCCCAATTCGCATCTGAACGTCCCCAATTTGAAGAGGAGGCCATACTAAAAGCCCAATAGTTTGACCTGATCTACGCTCAGTATGGATACCTATACACCATCATTCCAGATGCTCCCCACGCAGGCACCTCCTACCGCGATGCACCGAGGGCATCCCATGATGCAAATGGCATCATAGGCTCGGTCTCCCAATAGCCACAACACCATCCGACACCACCTGCAGTTCCACCACAACTAAGCAACACTGCTAGTGTTTCCTACCAAAACCAAGCTCCGCACTATGCAAGAATGATGTCCCAGTCTAGAGCCATGACGTATTACGCACAACCTGCGCCACCGTAGCAGGCTCAGGCCATGGCTTGGCCAACAGAACAGTACGCGGGGAAAATTTCTGCATTTGTGGCACCGCCACCCATCCAAATATAGTATGCACCACCAGTGCAAGCAGTTCAAGCCTCGGGCCCCGCTCAACTCGCTCTATTGGGACAAGTGTTTGCACAACGAAAATGTCCCAACCAACCTGCCCCCAACAATCAACAAGGGAAAGCTAGAAATAATTGACCCCAGAACTAAGGCAACAACCAACCGCAGGGACGCAGTCAACAACGTAACCCTCCCAACAATGCCGTAGCAAACCGGCTAGCCCAAAATCCCCCATGAGCAAATGTACCAACATGCAACCCCCCATTGTGCACAAACCAACCATGCACACTCTATGAGGTCTATGGGAACTACACATTTGAGTGTCTCCTCATGGGTCGCACTAAGTAGGCCATTCAGAACGAGGTCCAACAGGCCACCAATGCTAGAAACCAAGCCCAACCCAACCCGACACCACAAGGGCCTCCTGCTATGGTGCTTCAAAACGCATTACCAGTCCAAGGACTGGTGGAAACTGCACCGCCTCCCCAATCCAATCCCAATGCTCCGGGGGAACCTCCCATGGCAGCAACAGGTGTCCACTACCTGCTAGATATGACAACTAAAGAAGTCAACTTACAAACTAGACGAAATCAATACGGAGCCAACACTGAACCCACCGACCCATCAGCAGCATCAACGTCTAAAACAGTCCACCTACCTCTTCAGTTACCCCCATTCCCACACCCCCCCCATACGCAGGATTTCCAATAACACCACGGCTAGAGCTGCTATCAGCTACAGCATCGTGGATGATTTGGCCCAAACACCAACCACCATGTCCACTCTTGAGGTACTCAAAACGTTCCCAATGCAACGGAAATCCTTACTAGCCTCCCTTGGGGCGATAGACCCCTCTAACTCCAAGTTGATCACATTCGACACAGAGAATGGAGAACCACACATGCCATCGACCATTGCGTTTCAAATCCTGGTGTCTATCCGAAATTTGGCTGTACACCGGTGCATAGTGGATGAGGGGGCATCTACGTGCGTTATGTCTACCCTAGTCTGGTAGAAACTAGGATCCTCAATTCTGCAACCATCCTCCACAACTCTGTGGGCTTATGATGGCCATCCCACTAAAGCCCAAGGAATCCACCCCCATGTCCCTATCACATTAGCCGGGAAGATAGTTCTGATTGACATAGAGGTCTTCAATGCTCAATTCGACTATAACCTCCTTCTTGGAAGAAGTTATATCTATGCCATGAGAGCTATTGCATCAACTGTCTTCCATCTCATGATGTTCCCCCACGAAGGGAAAATCGTGATGGTTGACTAGCTTACTTATCATGATCCGCAAGGGCTAACAGCACCCGCCAACGTTATCCCTACGATCAACACAATTGATCCGCAAGGGATGACCACGCATGCGAATGTTATCCCTGCGGTCAACACCATGGTTGACAACATACCAGCCTCCCCATTGTTGAATGTGGGCCCTGGGTTGTTTTTTGATACCACCATGATGGATCCTTTCCCCTTAGTGTCACCACCATCAACACCAAATGAGACTATAGACTTGTGAATGCTCTCATCTAGCACTGCTGCACCCAAACAACAACCGCAGTCGCAGCCCCAACCGCAACCACAACATCAACAGCAGTGGCAACATCATCTGCAGCCACAGCATTACGCGTAGCCGCAACCACAACCTCACCCCCACATACAACCATTAGGGAGTTATCTGGGATCCTCTATAGTCCACACAATTCCCTTCCTCTTTCCCTTGCCTGGTGTCATGAGGAAGCTAGTAATGGCCACCTTAAACCTACCCAACTTTACATTGGGAATTCCAGCGTGGTATCTTGATCCACCATCTCAACTACCAATGCTCCAAGTAGTCTTAACCCTCGTGCAGCCCATTGCAGTTGAGTCTCATCCTCCACCCAGCCTGCAACAACCAACCACTGTACCCAAACCCGCACCACCCCACCCAAAAAGGACCAAGGGCAAGAATGCAAAGGCTACCACCAAACATCGATAGATATCACCTTGTGCCATTTGCAAAGAACAAGGCCATCCAACTCAGAATTGCCTTGGGATTCCTATAATCCGTGCGCATTTGGACGCCATGGATACAAATGAAAACCTTCCCGTGGTTGAACTTCCAAGCATGACAATAGTTAGAAACAAGTTGTTGAGAACAAACCATGCTTACGCCCTCTGCGGACTATATGTACACTATTCTCACCATTGCCAAGACTTGCTTGAGTTTTGAATGGCTTTAACTGACCTCCATCAACATTCCCTTGAATCTGAGATCACCCTGATCGAAGAAGTTCACCCCCCACCTCCTTCTTCAGACACCATGCCTATTTACATGATGTACAGTTCTACTAACCCTCTTGTCTCCACTATCAATGATGGTCCATTAGGCCTGTTTCTTTGTTGCTTCCGCAATGATGAGGAGATACTTGAAGCCTTAACTGCCACAGAATACCCATGGGACGACACGCACCATGTTAGTGTTTCAACATTTAAGCTAGCATTATAACAAGATCTTTTCACTGAGAGAATAACAAGCACAGCATTCACATAAGCACATCACAAGAGACAAGAGACACAAAGATTTTAGGAGGGGAAACCATAAATGGAGAAAACCCCTCAACTTCCTCTAAGATAGTATCACCACAAGATGTGAATCCAAAACAGTAAGATGACCTCCCTTCACAATAGCAGCCTTCTGTCTTCTGTCTAGCCCAAGAATTTCCTTCTCCAAAAGTGCGGCACACTTGAGA